>JAMKCH010011840.1:0-49927 GCA_023653785.1 Ophioderma brevispina | reverse complement strand
TTTATGGTGGAATTCGCTAACCAATCAATAAAAAAAAATATTGGTGAATATTACAGCATTTAACCACAATACCAAATATTTTTTGAACTTTCCCTCTAAAAAATGTTTTTTTGTTTGTTTTCGAAATACAGTATATCAAAGAATAAGCTTTACAATCGCATTTCGACATTTGTAAAACACTTTGTTTTCGAACTATGAAGTCCGTTATATTGTGCAATCTGCATTGAAGTGATATGCATGGTGGATAGGAAAAGCCGTTATGGTAGTGACAGTGCCAGGGAGGACAGGGGGGCCCCAATTCCTCAGTTCACCCCCAATCGACAAATACGTGTTCACTCTATTTCGTCGCCCACATCACATACTGTCGTATTTTTAACAAACTTGTTTTCCGAGAAATCGCAATTCAAAAGTTACCGCGAATTTCATGTTTATACGGTAGAACGAAGCATAAAAGAAACATCTACATCATACTGTTTGTAGAAAACATCTTAACGGTCCAAATATAAACCATAAATCCAACTTAATACTGCAATTATATTCTTAAACTACAATTATATTATCTACAAAGTTATAAGTCGGTATGTGAAATCACAAATAATGGATATTGCGCAAAAATACGACGCATATTACACCGTGGTTTTTCAATGTACGCTAAAATAGATCACTATGTGAAAAGCTTGTTTACAAAATATCGATGGAAATACGTCAAAATAGGTACTGTATGTGAAATCTTTTATTTCGGGAGTGTCGGCAAAATACGACGCTTATCAAACACGGTAAATGAATGGAGATTTTAAAATTCGACAGTATGTGAAAATTCGAATATTATGATTTTGATGGAAAATGACAAAAATCTGTAATTATAAAATAATTAATTAGGCATCCTCACATTTGAACTTTGTGGATGGCAAGAAAACTCGATGAATTAAGTAAGTTGGCGGAATTTCGGAAAAAACCTCAAAAATGTGAAACACGACAGTATGTGATGCGGCGACGATTTGTAAGATAATAACAAATGATTCATGCGGCAGAAAATCGTACGTAGGTGGAAACCCAAATTTAGGTAAATAGAACATTTTTATTTTTTTTTGGTGTAATTTGCATGGGGTCCATTGATTCCCTTCCCTGCCCACCGTTGCTTCTATGTGTTGTATATCGTATCACGACCTCTCCTTTTCTGAAAAATGAGTACAAATAAAGAAGTTTACCTCTTGATTTTACAATAACGTTTATATGTAAATATTTAAAAACTATCAAACCAAATCAAGTCTAACAAAAAACAAGCTTTTTAATCGATTGGTATTATGCACCATGCTTGCCGCCCTATTGTCTGGCGTACGCGTGCTTTCATCACCGATGTGTGTATCACCCTGTCCTTAGAGGTTGTCACAGACGTATCAATTGCCACACAGGGCCATACGTCTTCCAAGCCTCTAGTTTTAAATGGTATTGATGACCTCATCAATTGTCAATACATTGGCGGGTGAAATTTCCTCTCGTCCGAGGAAAAATTTAGTACACAGGTCTATGACATCCGGGCTATTTCAGAGGAAAATATTCGACTGAAGTTCACAGACCTTGTGTACCAGATTGGTTGGCCCCTTTTAGCTGATGTTACCCGGTAGTTTATGTTTTCATATAGTAATACAGTTTAAGGTCTTTTAACACAGACTAATACTAACTATAGGATCGACATTTTGTAATGGTCGTACAATTACATGTGATTACCGAAGGCATATTTTAGCATCGAACATACAGTATCAGCCAGATTCATTATGGCAAATAAAAGCTCAACTCCAGAATTAACTCCTTCCATGTTGCTGAGACATTTTTAAGCAGTCTGGCAGTTTTTTGATTTCTCAAGAAGTGTGATTCCAGTGGCGCGATGATGTAGAATGGGACTGGGCGACGATAACGTCCGATGTTACCACGGTACTCTGCTGACAATAGAACATGGCCATGTTCCAAAATATCTTTTAAATGGGAATAATTTTTGATAGTATACCGGTATTTGAATTGTTCGTGTCACCAATTGGTGGCAAATTTCCGGTTACAGATTTGGATTACGATATTGGCTATTTGATCGGTCTTACTACTTCGCTAGCGTTGAATTTACTCTTATCTTCACGAACAGCTTCATGGCAGTTTTTTAGCACGATGTCTTCAAGGAGTTTCGATTGCTTTCTTGGCCTTCTGTTGGCAATGGCAAGATCAGAAGTGTATCCAACAGAGCATAAATACAATAAATGATAGCTCTAGCGCCCCCAATGTCCAAATCGCGAGGCATTCTCATACTCGAAAGTACCTTTGCTGGTATTTAATCGAACGTGTTTGGTGTGCATCATGGGGTTCTTGTAATGTTTCCATTACTGTTCTGCTAATCATTATTGTCATCTGCAAAGTTTGAAAAAAAACCTCATGAACACAAATCTGTCATAGGAAAATCTGTTGACGCTTCACTCCGTGATCTTTTAAGCGACTACATATTTCATTGGCTGGCAGGTGGTTTGACCGTTGCCTCTCTAAATAAAGTCGTCCTTGAACCATCAATAGGGCTGTGGCTTGAAACAACTTTCACGCCTGGACCTGAAATGACTGGTTGTATTTGGTTTATTGGAGGTTGGGTTCTCCGACCCGCCAATATTATAGGAGCACGCTTTGCCCACTGGAACCTGACTGGATTTGGTGCTATACCTTCTGGTGCACCTGGAAACTTGTGTTTTTCCTATTGTGTCTTTCCCTTATTCGTCTTCGCCCTACCTGCGGCTTTAGAGTTATGATTTCTGTACTGTCATCCTCCGCCTCGTTACGCTATTACGATGATTTTTCCGGTAATTGCCGAGAGAAGATATCGCAATGCATACGGACTTGTCATGGCGGTATGCATTGTGTAGCGCAGCACTCCATATCCGATAGAATCACTTGGTTGCCTCTTGTTAACCATATCGTCTTCAAATACACTTGCCTTTTGCATTGGAAGACCTGTTTACATTCTCTATCCGGTGCTGATGTTTCCTTGAGGACTCGGCTTTTCAAAGCAGACGAAGAGTCAGAAGCGATTTGACGAAAGAGATTCGTGATTAATGAATTGTCATTTAATCGCTCTGAATAATAATTACTTGAAAAGTTTGACTGCCAAAAAGGCACTGTAAACCCAGTCATAGTTCTGACAACAATCACCATTTTTAAAAAATAACCCATTGCACTTTATCATACATAAAAGTACAGCGCCGGATAGGAAGGAAAGACGCCTTCTATAGATTATGGTGACATTTGTTTATGTTTATAGCGTCCCCTGTTGGTGTAAGAGATAAACTGGCAGGCAAAATCACCTCTACTTTTAGCATAGAGAACTTCTTTTTTTTTGCTGTACCTTTTGTTTCGAATTTAATAATACTAACTTCTTATCATCATAAAGCTAATGCACCAGCTGCATTTTTGTGACCAATTCAGATCAGAAAGATCTGCCAATTTTATAAACCAGATTTATGTGGTCTGTAACAGAAACTACTGTAATATTGTGCCTGCCAGAAAAAACCCGAGGGGTACCTGAATGTCAAAGTGACGTCATAGGTCACATCATTATAGTTTCCATGAAAATGGATGAACTTGAAACATTCCACATTATAAAAGGCGTTATAATTATACAGGTTCAAAGGTATTCCTTTGTTGGTTTCAAAAAATCCCACTGTACCTAAATCTGTGTAATGAAATTTCCCAAATATTGCAAACCACTTCCCCTCAGACCCATGCCACTTTTCAGGATGTGCCGCGATATATTTAAACACATATAGCGTAGTGGCATTTCTTCTGGGGGGGAGAAGAAAGAAAGAAACCTATTTTTTTGGGGGGAGGGGGGGTCTGAACAATAAATGGAATTTCAACAGAAAAACAAAACCCTTCCATTTACATACCTTACCAACATCTGCTCATCACAATTGTGGTAAGGCATTGCTAATTTTCAAAGGGTCAGTTCAGTAGCCTTTCTTAAATGGGAAAATGTAAAAAGCTGACCATGAGTCCTGGGTATCATCCTTACAGGGGTGTATTTACACAAGACAATGGGTGTTTACTCAATACAATGGTGAGTGAAAGCTATTGAACTTTGTGCCATGGGAATTGTAATTTATTAGCTCAGCGTGAGATAACTAGCTCATGATATAAAATAGCGAGGTCATCCGTCATGCTTTAAATAAGATGCGGTCCATTGCGTTGTATCCAGAGTCTGTTTACGTGAAGACCGTTATTAATCCAACGATTAAGGTATTTTGGTTATTGGTATAAAGGGCTGCCTCATGTAGCCTCTTTGTAGCTATGAAGGACAAAGGTCGATCTAGGCGCACCTACAAGCTCATATAACAAAGACAGATATGAAACAGCTTCCTGTTTGGTCATTTAAGTAATAAAAGGATAATGGATCATTGAAATGAAGGCATGCTCTAAGCTTGGCTTTTTCCATGATCATGACCCTAAGTTTATCAGATTTTTAATTTTGTTTCTTGATCCAAGTATTATTTTGGGATTAAAACGACATTGCTACATGATACAGTAGTTGTAAAACACCAATCTCACAATGTTATTGTGGAATATAAACTATGATGAGTAGTAGAGGGCCTCCTTCTCGGGTTTTCCGGCGATGACCTTTTGGTCTGTGAGAAAGAAAAAATCACCATTTTAAAAAAAATAACCCACCTTTGTACTTATCAATTCATAAATGTTTTATCAAAGAAAGATCGCACATTCAAGAAACGAAAACAAATATTAATTTTACTTTTGCAGGGTTTTCTAGGTATCTTTATTTTTTATTTTGTAGTAAAGTATTTTTTAACACCAATCGCTTCCAAATTTCCCCTCATGGGGGGGGTTCATTTTGGAAACTAACAACCTAATAACAATTGCATGGAAAAAACTTAGAATAATTTTTATCTTTTCTGTAAGAAATTACTAAATTTATAGCGGTGTGTCGCTAATATTGACGTGTTATGAACACGCTGGTTGTTGTAGACAGGATCGTCGGCGATATCCGCGGTCACAATATGCATTGAAGGACTTGCGTGTGACTCGTGCTTACACCAACAAACAGACTTCTACAGCACCACAGTTGAAAATTTGATTGGAATGAGTTAGACGTACGGGCGGTGGTGTGTGACGGGCGGCAACCGAAATACACATTGTGAGCTTGTGATTTTGTCATTTTATTTAAATAGGATGTGAAGTAGATGGACCACGCATATCAATCATTTTAGCAATTAGACATTACAAACGCGTTTGTGAGTGGTCCGCGGTTCTTGCCTCCGCATGTGTCTTCGTCCGTCGGGTCGTCCGTTTGTCCGTCGTCAGTATTGATTCGAATTTATTTTGACCTTAATTTTGGTGGATGTCATTGGCTCTGTAACCTTAGGTCCATTTTTTGGTTTACGTAAGGAATCACCGCCCCTGAGTCCGTTGGGTGCCTTCATCCTTATCAACCTTATTCAACCTTTGGATTTTTTAGAATGTTAACTAAGGATGGATGTGTCTGGGTGACCCCCACCTCACCCACGGCCCCACCCCTGGTGTTTAGGGATGGAAAGGGACAACGGGTAACACATAAATAGCCCTCATCGCATTGGCTTAAACTTGCTAAGTGGTCTTTTCCCCAGTCCTTTGCTTGGCTTTAGCTAAGTTCCGGAAACATATTGTCGATGTCGAAACCTATCTTATAAATATTAACTTCCAGTGGTGTTTGTTTTTCCTTGTCTGCAAAGTGTTGGGGAGGGCATGGCGCCCAGATGTACCCCTGGTATTATGGTAAGGGCTTAGCTGTGACGTACCAACCGGTGGTGTTGGTACAAATGAGCAGAAAGGAGGTTGGGAAAGACCCTAAATGAAACTGATACCAAAGAACCCATAATAATGGTATTTGTGTAGTGTTTTATTTTTTTAATTTTCACTTACTTATCTTAACTTATAATAGAACTGTAAAATATATAGTTTAATGAAACATAAGAACTTATACCAGCCTTCGTATGAGTGCCATTTCCGGTATCTGTTGGATTACCACGGAATACCCCCTGCATTGGTGCCACATTGCGACCGTAAAAATGGGGTGGAAAAGTCAGGCTACATCCACTGAGAGGCGTGGTGGACCTTTGGAGAGCCGTCCTATACCCTTCGACATCCTGTCTCTCTCGGGGCTGAACTTTGATAGAACGGGAAGCTGTGTGTATCCCTATTGGTAGGGCTGTGGAATGACTGTTGTGAGGCTGACAAGAAGGCCAAGATGCCGTAACACAGTTTGGCTACCGCAGTATCATCGCTTATCGGGGGAACGGCAGGTAACCACCCTGCTTGATTATTTTAAGTCACTACCGTGAGATTGTTGCAGCGTAGGCAATTCGTCTGATCCTTGACATTGAGAAGTAGCGCCGTAATGCCAGTGCTGACCACCCACAGCTCAGAAGGTTGATGTGATGCTTTGGCAATGTCTTATGGTGAACGTGGAAGCGGACCGCCCAGGATGATGGTTGGTGGAGGCTGCATCCACAATCTTAGGGCGTTAGGACCTTTGGAGAGATGTCTATCCCCTTTGACATCAGTCTCTCTGCTGCGGGAACACCATCCCTCTGCCAAAGTCTATGACCGAGCCCAGGCACTGCAGTGCTGGGTGTTGGAGGGCTGCTCCTCCCGTTTATGATCAGTCCATGGGAGGTGACAAGCTTGCAGGTCTTCCGGATTTGAAAGCGCCTTGGGATGGGGCATTGATCAGCCAGTCATCGAGGTAACATAAATTAACATTCCTTGTCAGCGCCGAGCTTCGGCAATCACCTTTACTATCCTTGTGAAGGCGTAGGGGACCGTGGATAGCCTGAGCGTTAGGCTCTTAACGGGAAGGTCTCGCTTTTGATGTAAAGACCGAGCCATTTCTTCCCGAAGGATGGATGGCCACGTGTAGGTAATTCGTCCTTGAAGTCCATGTTAGCGCTCCACCACCCCTGGCGTACTTCCGGGATGAGGGCCCGTCCGACTTCTTCGCCGTTATGACGAATGTTGAAAAAGAAAGCTACCCTTCGGTGGGACAGTTTTTAAGGATTATTTTAAGGCTTCCAATCAATAATTTTAAGAGTTTTCTGACCCTTAAAACCCTTTAGTGGCCTTAAACCACCTTAACCTTCCGTCCAACCAAGGTTTTTCGATATACTACATTCACCACCCTTGATTTTTTATTTTTTTTTTATTTTTTGTACCCTCTGATTTTTTTTTTTTTTTTTTGTATTAAGGACATCAGCATCTTCTTGGTATCAGTGTATACTACTTATGTCCTTTATTCAAATGAGTACGGTCAAACATATCAAGTTTTAAACAATATGACGTCATAGTAAAGTCATAATGAGAATGTTGATACCTGGCCAAAAAATAGGATGCAGTATCTGAAAATTCTCAAAAATCAAAGGGGTTTTCGCTATTTAATTTTAATAAAAAGATTGGTATTTATTTGGCAATGCTAGGTGCCAAAGTAAGCATACTATGTTATTACTCCTAAAAACGACAACAAATACAAATTTTGTCAGTATTTGCTTACGTAGCATCATGGTAACATAAGTACCATTTTGTTTGGCATTTTACACCGTAAAGTATAGGCAGGTGGCAACCACTCCCCCTACCTTCCGACTTTGACGGGACATCCTGACCACCCTGAAGTGTGTTACAACCGTGTTATGTATAATTTCGTGTAATGTATACCGACGCGTTGTAATAAGTTTTGACGTTTTATGATTTAATAAAACGCGTAATGTAATCAAATTGAACGCGTAATGTAATAAAAAAATTGACGCGTAATGTAATAAAAATTTTCGTGTAATGTAATAAAAAAATTGACTCGGAATGTAAAAAAAATTAACGCGTTAGTAATACTTGAATTTGTATGGATAGTTTGACTTAGCAGACCTAGTGACTCCTGAGATTTGCTACTTTGTTTTGTGTGTGGTCTGTGTGTGAGTTGTGTGTGTGTGTGCGTTGAGTGTCCGTCGGGCCTTGCGCTCGCATGTGTGGCGTCCGTCGTTTCGTCCGTTTGTCTTTGCCGGCATTAATTGATTCGAATTTATTCTTGACCTTAATTTTTGGTGGATGTCCATTTGCTCGTATAACTTCGGTCCATGTTTTGGTTACTAAGGAATCACCGCCCCTGAGTCCGTTGGTGCATTCAGCCTTATCACCTTATCACCTTTTGATGTTTAGAATGTTAACTAAGGATGGCTTGTGTCTGGGTGACCCCCACCCTCACCCACGGCCCCACCCCGGTGTTTTAGGGATGGGAAAATGGCCAACGTACACATAACTAGCCCGCATCGCCTTGGCTTAAAACTGGCTAAGGGTCTTGGCTAGCTTGTTCTGAAACATATTGTGACGATGTCTTACCTTTTAATCCTATAAATAGTAACTGTCCCAGTGTGTGTTTTTCTTGGTCTGTCAAGGTTGTTTGGGAGGCTGCGCCCATATGTACCCCTGTTTATTATGGTTAGGGCTTAGCTGTGACGTACCAACCGGTGTGGTGGGAGCAGGTGGGAAGTGGCCTTGAAAGAGGGGAAAATACCCAGGGCGCGAGCCCCTGCTCAGAAGATGACCCCCCCCCCCCGCCAGCCACCAATTGAACTGACCGTTTTTGTACAGTGTCTCTGGAGAAGGAAACCAAATTCACCCCCTCAACCAATGCCTCGTCACCCCTTCTGCCCCCCCCTCCCCCATTTTCAATTTCTTGTTACGCCACTGGGTTTGCTATTCCGAATATGCAACAAAAGTCGTCTTCGATTATTAAACAAGGTCCACTAGTCCGAATATGGAAGGCCCCACTGTACCCAAAGTGCAAAAGGTTTGCAAGCGACCTACCATAATTTTCAGAATCGAGGACCTTCTTATTTTAGGACTAGAGCGGATCCTCTTTAATTTTCGGATAAGATTTTGCGTGTAATATCATTTAATATTATTACATTCCAGAATTTATTACTTATCCTTTTTATTCTTACCGGGTCAGAAATTATTACATTACGCGTCGATTATTACATTAACGAAAATACATAACCAATATATTCGGCGTAACAAAGTGACGCGTAATTTAACAAAGATGACGCGTAATGTAACAAAAAAAAAATAAATTTTGCCGTGTTTGTTACTAAACAGTTATTTTAATAAAATTGCCGCTTATGTAATATAATTTATTACATATCCGACAATTTTTATTACCCTTACCCGTTGTTATTACATTACACGGCAAAAATTACTACATTACTGCGTCGATTATTACATATTACGTGGCGGCAGATTTATTACATTACTTGGTCGATATTACATTACATGAAAATGACATAACACAATCTATTTTCGCGTAAAAAGTGACGCGTAATGTAATCATTTTTGCCGTGTTGTGTAAAAAACAGGTATTGTCATTACAATTTGCCACATAATGATTACATATTATTACATATCGGCATTTTATTACAATTACGCAGTATACCCATATACTGACCGTGGTTTTGTTTACGCCTTTTTTATAGTTGATTCTAATTCTCTTACTCTAAAAATAATTGAAACTGATTCAATCAAAACTCTTAAGTAAATCCCCATTGCTTGCAACCGCTTTGGCAGAAAGGCGTTGTTTTGTTATACTTGAATCCTAGCTATAACTAGTTACTGCTTCTACAATTAGGCCTTAGCCAGGGCGTTTGCGACCCGCACCCCCTTCCTAAATGGGCAAAGGTCCCGCTATATCATGTATCATGCTGAAGGTCCGCTTTGTCATGTTTAAGTTTGCTGCTTGTCTAATCTCAAGCTGTTGTTGTTTAAGGGTTGTGCTGCATGATAGTATAAATGAATAACCAGTACGCATAATTACTATATTATCTCTTTTGTTTGTCAACGCCGATTCAATTTTCCTGTCCAACCCCCTCCCCCTGCCCCTGCCCCCCCCCCCCACCCGTCTTCAATTTTACATTTTGCAAATGGGGCGACCGGCGAGCGCAACGAACCAAGCCGAAATTGTGCCCTTCGCGAAAAAAGGTTGCCACTTTGAAAATCGGATCCCCCAATAAATTCCGGCGAACGAGTCTGACCCACAATTATATAATCTGATAGCAAGCAATCCCACCATGAACGTTGTCGGGACTACGAGGTTAATTTGTGAGGTGCGTGATGCTAAAAAAAATAAAGAGGTTGCCCGAGTGCTAGCCCCCCCCCCCCCCCCCCCCCCGAGGGGGCCACTCACATATGAAATGGATTATGGGTGCAGGCTGGCGCTTCCAAAACTAGGGCATTCGGCGAGCAACCAATGGGGTCTTTGGTGAGAGGGAGAGGAGCAAAATGTGTCAAAAAAACAGGTGGTTTAAGGGGCAAATTTGCTAAATTAAAAAAAAAAAATCTTTGGGTGAAACTTTGGCAAACTTTCTAAAAAAAATAAAAAAAATACGGTCTTTGGGTGACAGTGGTTAAATTTTCCAAAAAAAGTGGGGTCTTTGGGTTACAGTTAAACTAAGGGGGTCTTTGGATGGACAACTATTGCTGAAAAATAAGGGGATATCCTAAACAGCCTTACATACGCCGTCCCTACAAAGTGGATGTTGGTCCCGGGTCATAGCCTCACCGATGTTATCCCCATTGCATGCATATTGTCTTCAAAAGTAGAGAACATTGATTCGTCGTTCCTATATAAGCCAAACATATTCTCAATATCAATGAACAACTTAATGCCTAATTGACCCATAAACATGATAAATGAGAGAAATTATTAATTTTTCGGAGATTTTTTTGACGGTAATTCCTTGTTTTGATATGGCCTACTGTTATAAAGGACCTCCATTTTGTGATTAAAAAGTATTAATTTGATTTTCTCCATTTTGAGAAACCAGATTTCTCATTGGAAAAGTACTTGTTTATGATAAAAAAGTTTACTAGATATACATGTATTGCAATAGGGGAAATGGGTATTCCCCAAGATGTAAATTAGAAATTGAGTCAAACTTGTTTCTGCATGGAAGATCAAAAAACAGATTGCAAGGATTCGGCAATTTTCCCCATGAAGTTATAATTGTGAGGGGATGCAATGTAGATGATTGTCATGTAATTTATTGTAAAATATGATTTGACAGTACTAGGTTATGTTTATGCATGATAATGTTGTTAATACCTATTTTTTAGGTATTACGGAATACTAGTATGAAATATTGTGTATATATAAGGAAACTGGCAGAAGATTGGCCAGCAGCAGTTGTAACCAGGAGCTATACAGTATCGTTAGGATAGTTTTAATCTACAATAATGGTAGTAATTTGTGATTACATAGTGCCAGGATTTATATTCCATGTGAGCAAAGTCGCTGTCATTATTCTACTGTCGTTTTTGATTGAACTTAAGCCAAAAGTGCTGGGAATCAAAATAGGATTTCCATTGTGGACAGATAGAAATCGTGGTGTATTATCTTTGGATGATATACCGTTAAAAATCGCGGGGTACGTATACAAGCACCGGGGCCTATAATAGGGACGATGTCGAAATCTAATAAGGTCGGTTTTGGCACGCTCTTCTTGCGAACGTTGTTATCACTGTAGTAGATTCCATGAAATACCATGTCCTTAATGATTTAAATAAAATCTTTCTTACCCCATGGGAGAAATACCAAGGTCTTAATATGCCACCTGTGTCATTCGAGTATTTCTGGAATTCAATGGTATGTTACATAGCTGGATAACTTGCCCTTTCCTGTGCAGTGTACCGCGAGATGACCGACATACTGACTTTTGTGCTCAATTAACGATTGATAATTGAAGTTTCAGGTTTGCTGTACGTTTTTTGTTGTGAGAACTTACATGGAATTCACTGACGATGTTATAATCCTATTCATCTTGTATCACCAGATAATGGAATCCTGATTGAACCAATCAACAAGATTTAACCAAATGAGTCGATCAATTCCTGGTTAGAGTAAAAATAAACGTTGATGTCCACAACAAAGAGGTTCTATATAGATAGAGAGGCAAAACGTTACGTAATCTTTAGAAATTCACCGTCTGCATGTTTTGCGACACAAAGAAAACCTAGAGTACCAACAATAGAAAGCAATGCCGATGCTCCGTGCTTACACATACCTGTGGGGCGCTTTGATCTACCACTAAGCGGTAGTGATTACAATTAATGGATGTGTTTAGAGGTGGCCAGGTTGTAAAAATAGTGTGTAACTGGATCATTGTTCTGCTCAGATACTCTTTTTCTCATAATGCATGCGCGCTTAGGTGAAAAGATTATTCATTGAGGCGGTTTATTTAAATCAAGACGACTGATGTGTCATTAATTCGTCTGTGTGCGCCATGGGTAGGACAACAAAAATTTAACCAACCAATAGCACCCAACATCCAACAACTGATATTTTGGCGGATTGTTTGTATCGAATTGACATTATGTGTGTATACAAGCACCCAAACTGATAATTATTCCGTGCAATATTCAAATGTCAGCGCCCAGCACGGACGACTGGTTTTGAATGCGTTTCACCCCCTTGGTCCACAAGGCAACTTCATGCACGGTGTTTAGGCACGAACTTAAAGGTGCGTGTTCCGATCGCCTTTGGGACCCCCTGATTTACCCGGAAGTAGTATCGTTTTGATACCACGCTGAAAGGTCGTATTTTTCTCATTGGCATCCTAAAATTTAGCCTCAAATCCATTTCATTCCCAATACATAACAAAACGGCCGTTTTAGTGGTTACCCCTCAAATTAGCACGTATTGAATATAGCTTTGCAATGTGCATTATTGCTTCTAACCATCAAACCGCAGTTTGTTTTCCCACGGTACTTGATGGGGCGTATGCTTAAGTGTCGATGCTCTCATATTAAGTAGAGAACACAATAGACCTAACTCGGAACCAACACAACACCTTTAAACACAAGCATTAGTGTGAATTATTTTCCAAAACAAATTGTGATGTCTGTCTCTTTTTCTCGTCTTATTTCCATGAGCTTTTTTGAGAGCTTGTGTGTTAGAACTTCGTTTTTATGTATGTTTATCCTCTTTTTTTAATGATGGAAACGGAAAGGATTGTCATTTTAGTTCTTGAGGAAAAACAATACCTAAATGAGAACCGCGTACAACGACTAATATTTATACATATACTCTGTGAAAATAATTATGGACACAATATGGGAGTGGTTTGATCGAAAACAGACTTATATTAAAAGCTAATATTACACCTTTTTTTTGAAGGGCGCCACAATTTTTCAAAAATTTGGAGATTTTTACACGGTTGCATTGGTAACTGGCTAGTAAACTATACCTGTGAATGGTTAAGCTCGAAAATGTCTATGTGTCACAAACGAAGGAATTTTGTACTAGAATAATTATTATCGGGGATCCCCGATAATAATTCAACGGCTGCTGGAAACGGCCTTCCAATGTGAAATAGCGCCATGTACGTGTCTACGCTCATCCATTAGTTGTTTTAATAGTTCGGGCAAGTCAAGTTAGAGGTTATTTTCTCGAGGTGGCACTATTTCATCATGGACGGACATAAACGTAGCATTTCCAGCTCTGTCATTAAGTCCAATCTGGGATCCCAATTCTAATTACAAAATCGCTTATTTTGTGATAAATACGCATTTTTTAGCATTCTCGTTCGCGGGTATAGTTTCCTAGACAATTACCAACGTAACTGTGCAAAAATATCAAATTTTGAAAATTGGGGGCGCTCTTCAAAAAATGTGCCAATATTGCTTTAACCATAACAATGAATTCGCGCTATGATTGTATAACGTGTTATGCGAGAAGGTCGGCACGTTTGCGTCACACATGCCAAAGTAAATGCACATGATAAGCGTCACATGGGAAGGAGTATGACGCTACTGTGCAATCCGTATCGCATAACAGATATACATATCCCATATACACTAGCGCGAAATTCAAATAGCGCATGGTCAGGTAAAATGTTTTCATTCATTTTTATGGTTTAATAGTATAATTCCGGTTTTCCATGAAACCACTCGATATGTGTTCAATAATTATTTTTATAGCGTATAGTGTATAAGTTATTCTTAGTACGGGTCTCCTATAAATACTTTCTTAATTTCTAATCTTTCTTAATTTTTAATGAAACAATAACAAAGTTCAAAATATTTCCGAAAAAAAAATGGATTTTTAATATTTTATCTATATGATTCCTTGTGATTATCCAGGGCCGTACGCAGGATTTTTTTTTGGGGGGGGGGGGGGGGCGGTTCAAAAAGTGGACATTTTTCCGAAAAGTGGAACTTTTTGGGGTAAAATTGGACCTAACCCCTTTTTTTCACCTAAAGGTGGACTTTGGTGGCAACATTTCGCTAAATTTTGGACTTTTTATCTACATCTTCAGCAAAATGTGAACCTTTTGTCCATTTTCTCGAATTTGGGGTCCCCATAACCCCAGCGTACGGGCCTGTGATTATATATGGGGATTTTGGGACTTTTTTTCTGTCTTTTGTTTTGGAATATGATCAGTACATTGATATGAAAATTGCATCACAGAGCTAAAGCAATACGGTGTAAAGTTTGCAATAAAAGCTTAGGAATAGAAAACTATGTATCGCTCCCACATAATCGGTTGAGTTGACTCTCCGTTCGGAACTATCATGTGACTACGCTTTTCGCGACTGTGGACGAACCCAACAACTATACTGTTTCTTTGTGCGGAAATCTCAGACAAAGATAAAGCACACCACTTCAGTAATCCAAATCCAAAGTAAGTCTTTGACCCGAGTCTTCGCAGAGTCGTACCGAGGTAATCATGTGAAAGGGGGGAAATTCCCCAATGACCCGAGTTGTCCCGGGTACTGATCAAAGAAACACTGAATGTGGAAAATTGTTTAGATTGATTGACTCTACTGATTTCTAAAAGAAGATTGCTCAATTTAGTAATCCGATTACCCATGGTTACTCTCATTTACCAGGCAATTGTTTGGAAAACTTCAAGGGCCGCCTGACTGGACCTTTCAGGTAATCTGTTCAAACTCCTCACGCTTGACCACTCAAGCAAGACTAACTATTTCCAAGCAAAATATATGTTGGCAGGGAACTCTGGGTAATTCTGACCGATAGCTGATGTTGGCAATTTTTGCCGAAAGTTTAGAAAACATTGAACTGTTTATCAAAAAAACCCAGCCAAATCTCCTCTATTTTCGGTAAGCTAATACAAGGCTTTGTGACTAAAACAAAGGATGTATTTATTTTGGACTGTTTGAAAAGATCCGGTCCATTCGTGTGAAATATAGCATGGTGGATGTATATTTATTAATCTTTTGATTTGAATCGTGATTTCGGGCACTTTACTACATTTGTATTTTTTTTTCATTTACATAATATTAAGTACAATTCCTGGAGAATGTTCGAAGTCCACCCTATCCTGTAGTCACTACTGTAACCTACTGTTTCTAGGGCACTGCAATCCCACGCATGTCCTCATGTCATTCACCATTATGGTTCATCATGTATTATTATATTGTATTTGATCGTATTTTTTATGTTGAGATGAAATAAATTTGATTTGATTTGATTTGGATCATGATTTCGGGCAAGAATCTCATACGTGCTTAGTGATGGCTTGACAGCTCTCCTGCTGAGAGGGTGGTTATCGCATTACCTCAAGCCGGTAAATTGGATCTTGGTGAGTTTTAATAACAAAAGGCGGCAACGTGATAGGGTCTTTGAAACTTATGTCCATGCTCTAACATATATTCGCTGTAGAGTGTTACATAATGGAATTAGTTGCCCCAGTAATCGGTCCAAACAAATCACAAGGAATTGCATAACATGTGTCCTTTGCCCTGTGGTATGTTTAGACCGATTGCTGGGGAAACAAATCCTATTACGTGGCACTCATTACGAATTAAGGCCTTGGCTGAAACAGCTGTTACAAAGCTATGCCATTTGATTGCTCGTGGCTCAGGGCAGGGATTTGAAGGAATGAGTTTGCTAAATAGTAACCAACGAGCGATTTGGCGTCATATTACACCATCGAAGTAGTTGCTCATCTGCAGAATATACTAAGAGGGCGCTAGTCAAATATTTCTCTCTTGTCCGGTTTTCCGAAATTGTCCTATTATAGGCACCGGTGCTTGTGTACGCGATTTTACGGTACTGTGGAATATTAGTGTCGTTGACCTTGTCGTCTTGAATTGCTGGACAAAAGTTACAATCAGGACTGAGAAGGTTCCAATAGAATATTACCTGAGGATTTATAAGTATGACTTTGCATGCTGTCATTTTGGAGTCTTCGCTGTGAGGACATATCTTTGTTGAACTGCAACGCTTCTGTCAACTTGGGATATTTGTGGACTCTTATAAGTATATCTTTAATTATTGTGTGTAATCTTATTATGTGTAATATTGTTTTGGATATACCAAATTCATGAACCAGACATTAAAAATCATTAAATCTGTTTTATTATATAAAATTAAGATCACTAATTGCACAAGGCTCATTTGTTTGTGTTTGAAAGGTATTTCTGACCTTTGACGTCTACGAGACATCATAACACCTACCAATAAGTCAACTTACGTTACCGGTACGATATATATGGTGGAAAGGTCATGGGGTTAGACTAGCAGATTTCATGGGTTCCCATGCACCCCCCTTAAAACTAAATTCTAACCTGATTTTTAGGACATGTACATCTTCTTAAAGAATTTTGATGTCACCAAAATCAAATGTTGGGCCAATTGGACCGTTGGGAGGCCATCTTGGATCTAAAGAGATCAGTCATATAAAGTGGTTCGATTTAGATGAAAGGTATTTCAAATGATTCGTCTCATCATAAGGAATCAGAGATGTTTACCGAGATGTGGGTGAAAATGTAAAATGTACCATGGAGAACCATAAAATTCTCAAATATGTACCATATAGCGCTTTGAACCCTTTGGAAAATTCAAATTATTGTTGTTGTTTATACCGTCAAATTTTCAGGTTTATCCTCTGGAAATTAGGGGCAAATCATTGTTTTCGAAATGCATCAACACATTTCACCAGCCTGCTTTTAAATCGCTTTGATGTTTAAAATCTACTCTAGAAGGACCAATTAACATTTTAGCACAAGCATTACCATTTTGTATTGTGTTGTATTTTTTGTGGGTCAGTAGCTATAACATGTGCTTGCCATAGGTTTATATAGTAAAGGCGTACAGTTGTGCAATGATGAAATTGCTTCTTTTCAGCACATAAAGGGTTAATTATTTTTTTCTGATTATATAATTTAATTTCATACATATTACTGTACATAAGCAGAAAAATATTTCTGGCAACAGGGTTTGTTAATTTATATATATATAAACACACTCCCATTGGTGCCGGGAGGGGGGGTAACTAATTATCTAATTTTAGTAATTTTTATGAAATGAAGCGCATTAGTAAGTTAGGCAATTACCCCAAAATACGGTTCCAAAATCTTTGAACGAGTGAGAACACATCAAAAATTCTGGTAGCATAAACCCCAGGCACTTAGGTGTTTATGACAAAATCACCATGAGTGTTTTAAAGACCAGCCAGAGAAGTCACCTCTCCCACCCTTGACGTCGGTTACAACTTCCTAAGTTGTTCTTAAAAAAGAGCGCTCTTATACCTACAAACAAGTATGAGGCGATGCGAAGCCAGAAAGATGTGGATATAACTCCAGAACCAATAATCGGTCAGACAGACACCAAAGACGGAAACCCACGATATCATGCCAGCCCAGCCACGTGCTATTTCATACTATGGCTGTTACCCTGGTCTACCTGAAAGGGGAGGGGTCTCCTGTGATCTTCCTTCTCTTTACTGAACCAACAGTCCGATTCCTCCAGGATAGCTAGATTTTTTTTCTTTCCATTGGTATCAAAATAAGTACTAACATCCCATAATGACGTCACTATGATGGCACGAGTTGAGGAGAGTATGAAAATACTGGATATAGTGTGGAAAATTGATATTTAGCATTACTTACTCAAAAACATTATTATAACACTTAAACGATCTGAGTATATAACACTAGTCATTTCCCATCAAGTTCAGAAAAAACCTTGTATGAAAATCGGATATTCCTAACTTTTTTGGTGAAAAAATATATTTTCCCCTACACTGTGTGTCTATGGAAATTTACAGTGTTGCCGACACGAACTTATGTCATTTTGACGTAATGTTAGGCATGTTGGTACTCATTTTCTAAAGAGGAGGACCATAGCTATCCATTGGTATCAAATCAAGTGCCTATGATATTCCTGTATCGTACTAGGCAAATTGATACTTTTCTCCCGAAAGGAGGGTTGCCACCCCCCTATCCATTACTTTGGGATCACCCTGTACCTTACCTATATATACCCCGGTGGATGTTAGTTGTTGCATTATAAAGGAGCGTAAAAGCCAATTGACTATATAATATGGTACCATGAAAGGGGGTTTTAGCAAGGTGGAAAATGAATAAGTAAAGTGAGAGGGGTCCACGTGGACCCGGCATTTTGTTTTTCGTGGCCTAAATTATTTTTAACCAAAAATTAATGCAATTGCCTAAATATAAGTTGCGCATATTTTGGTGAAAAAAAAATCAGAGGGGGTCGAAGGGTACACATGACCCCACTTCCCACCCCATACACCAACGGGAGTGCACAAGACATATACACTAAAGTGTTAACATAGTTCAATAAAACCAGAGTATCTACCGGGGTGCGGTGGAATAAAGTTATCCGGAAAGTGCCTGATCAGGGTGCTTTCGTGCGCACGTGAGTACACCCCTGGATACGCCGATGGGTGAATAGGAATTTTCCTATTGAAAGTTTTCCTGAAAATTTGTGAAATTCGAAGTATTTTCATGTTATTTACATCGCGTTAATTTTTAAATTACATTACGCGTCATTTTTTTTATTACATTACACACATTTGTAGTACATTACGCGTCAATTTTTTTTATACATACGCGTCAATTTTTTTTATTACAGTACCGCGTTTAATTACATAACACGTCAAAAGTTATGACATTACGCGTCGGTTACTACATTACACGAAATTTATTACATAACATGGTGTAACAGGGTGGTACCCCCCCCCCCATGTTTGGACAAGGGGTAAAGTATATTAGTATATTGTTAATATTTATTCATTAAAGCACTATTAGCACATTTTTTGAAGAGCGCCCCCATTTTTTTTAAATTGAGTTTTTTACACGGTTGCATTTGTAACTGGCTAGTAAACTATACCTGTGAATGGTTAAGTTTTACAATGTCTATGTGTCGCAAACGAAGGAATGTTGTAACTAGAATAATTAATATCGGGATCCCGATAATAATTCAACGGCTGCTGGAAACGGCCTTCCAATATGAAAGAGCCGGGAAATAGCGCCATGTACGTATCTACGCTCATCTATTAGTTGTTTTTATTGGTTCAGGCAAGTCAAGTTAGAGGTCATTTTCTTGAGGTGGCACTTTTTCATCATGGACGGACATACACTTAGCATTTCCAGCTCTGCCGTTAAGTACAATCTAGGATCCCAATTCTAATTACAAAAATCGCTCATTTTATGATAAATAAGCATTTTTGAGCAGTCGCGATCGCAGGTGTGAGTTTCCTATACATTACCAACAAGCTGTTCACAAATATCAAATTTTGAAAAATTGGGGGCGCTCTTCAAAATGTGCTAATAATGAACTTTTTAAGCCATTCCTAGTGTTTGTATATATAAAAAAAGACCACTTTGTAAGCACAAAAATCAGTATACATGATATGGGCATTTCCTTAAAGATATTTTTTTGAAAAATTACTTTTTCGGCCATTGTGAAAAAGCGCCCTCACCAGTTCAAAAAACTGAATTAGACAACAAGTTGGAAGTTTATGCCTTATGGGTTGTGTATACACATGAAAAGTGAAAAACCCACACTTGGCAAACCTTCTGAAGTAACAGCAACAGGATGATGTGTGCCCCCTGACTATACTAACTAAGTATCGTCAGCCTACAAAAATAGTTTTAAATGTAAAAAAAAGTAAAGTCGCCACCTCCCATCGAGCTATTAGATAAATCTATTTAACTGTTGCATCACAAGGGACAGCTGAGACATACTTTTTAATCAATCACCGTATAGCGAGGTCACACACAGTACATAACCACAAGTCACCCCACGAGGGAATACCTGTGAAGGTACACCCGTCTAAATGAACTTTTAATGACGGATGCAGGCTTGTGGTCTCTTTTCCATTTCAATGTCGACTGTGAAGCCTTCTTGTCCGTCGAATGATTGCAAAGGCTCGGTTTTTGTTGCGAAGTATGGGAAGTTTGCATACACTTCACTCGTTAATGGTCCGCCGCATATGGCGAAGTCTGAGGATCAAATCTAAGGATCTCGGCGGCCATTTGACGGCATGTCCTATTCCAACAACATTAGTTTATAGGGAAAAGTTTTTTTCAAAACACAATTACTAACCGTGGCGGTTCGATAGAAAACAGAGCGCTAAGCTTGCATCCGTCTTAGTAAAAGGGCGCAAAAGTGGAGGGCAGAGCAGCGCAGTTAAAAAGAGAAGATGAGGTCAGGATTTTGGAATTTCTAATAATTAAAACTAACCTTTCAATATCAGAACTGAACTTGTCGAAGTAATAAAGTAAAAAACAAAAGAATGTGCTTGGATAATGTGTATTGTCTAACAACCCTAAAACAGTAACAATCCGGGGATAAATGCGGGATGATAAAATGAAAAAGTGGTACGAATGCCTCTCTTACTTGATATGAGGAGCCTGGCACTTGCACAAACACACCATAAAAAAACGTGGTGAACAAACTTGGGGTATTAATGGTAGAAGCATATTGCAAAGCTTCCTATGCGCTACTGTGTAATATTGATGGTTTTAAACCATTAAACGGCGGGTTTTTTTGTTTATGTCTTGGAAATAAAATAGATTTGAGAGCTCAAATTTCGGCCTTTTCTTTGATATCAAAATCGAGATACTACTTCCGGTAAATCGGGGGTCCCAAACACGATCGGAACAAGAACCTCTTTGAAAGTATATTGTTTATAAACTATTTAAAAAATTGTTTCATTTTGGTTTTCTTTTTCGGTTTTTTTGTTTTTTTAAAATGGAAATTAAATGCAATTCAATATCACTGGCCAAGGAAATTCGTACTTTTCTTCTTTTCTCACCCTGTGATATTAAGAAAAATTGTTTCAAAAGTTAATTTAAGAATAAGCCACCATTTTGATGATTTTTTATTATAAATTATAATATTCAGTATAAAAAGTTGAAAGATAAAATAAATCATACGTCACAACAAAAGGCTCCTCTTTGTGTCCAAATTGTTTCGAGGTCTGCAGCAGTCTCATAAAATGGATTAAATAAAGAAATTGGTTTAATGTGAAATTCAACTTTTGACTTGCGCACCATTCAAAGACCAAAGAAGCGCTTGTTGTTTCGTCTTATTTGCTTTTGTCAATTCAGAGATATACTCAATTTTGTGCGATACACCAAAATCAATTTTGTGCCTCTTTTATGCATGGGCAGAGTTGTTTCGAGTTCTGTGCCATATTTGTGTCTTGAAGCTCACAAAAGATTGTAATTTGCCAAAAGAAACAAAACAAAGATTAAAGTATACAAAGGAAGTCTAGTTTTCTCGACACAGGCTTTAATAGTCAACATATTAAGTTCAATGATATACGTTTTCTTTTCATAAATAATACACAAATACAGATATTTATTTCACGTTTCAATGAAATGGGCCTTTGATTTTATTACAAAATTGGTATCTGTTAAAATCATGGCGGAATAAATATAATTGGAACCAAAATGAACACTCCAAATCCAGAGAAATGTATACAAATATTGCACTATCTGTGTGCATTAAATATTGACTTCATCAATAAAATTAATCTGGAAGGTATCAAGGTGTCGGTAGGACTTTGCGTTTCATGATACACGCTTCCCAAAAAATAAGTTCCCCTACAATTCAAGGGCATTTCGCTGCATAAATTCACTTAGAACTGCATGACTGGAAAATTTTTTACAAGTTTTGAAGAGAGGAAACATTTGGCTCTGCCACAAAAGTCTTTGCTTTTCAAAAAAACGCCTTTGGCATTAACACTCACTCCTTTTTCCAAAAAATGATGTCGTCAGAAAAAGTGGTACTTTACTGTTTATTTGTTTGCCTATGCGTTCATATTTTAAGCTGAAATACTCCAGACCGCAATGAATATAAAGAAATGAGATGAAGTCGTTGTTGTAAATTGATAATTTCTTCGCTTTAAACCATTGAATACGGTAAAAAGCCACTTTTCTGACAGCATCATTTTTGGAAAAAAAAGGAGTGCGTGTTAATGGCAGGCGTCTTTTGAAAAGCAAATGCTTTTGTGGTAGAGCCAAATGTTTCCTCTCTTTAAAACTTTGACGTTATGCAACAAAATATCCTTGAATTTTACGGGGGAACTTATTTTTTTGGAATCCCTTACTTCAAGATCATATAAACTCTCTCCTACAAAGTAAAATGGAGGTTGCTGTACCGTTATGATTCTCTTGCAACAAACACCGGTATGTCGAATGTTATAACTTTATCTTAAATCCAGAACTTACTGAAAATAATTTCCACCATTACATCTTTTAAAGTTTATATATGAACTTAATCCCTTTTTGAAGAATTTCATATATGTTTAAATAACTTATGCTCAACTAATTCTTTCACTGTTTTCACTCAACCAGAAAGTGGCACGAACTTGCTTTTTTGTGTTTCGCAGTAAACTGGAGTTATCTCTCGACTGAAGCAAGCAAATGAAATGAAACAAAAAAACAGTATTGAAAAGCCCGATGTTTTTCTTTAATTAATGCGATGCACAAAACGACTTACATATGTTAAGATTTAATATTGAAAAAAAACCGGCTTTCGAGTGTATCATTTTTTTTAAAAACAGGCTAACAGGAAACATCCAGGAAAAATACGAATGTAGTTCAAGAACGCTGCATTCTTTGAACACAAAATGTGGCACAAAGTTAAGCATACAAAGGGATATTGAATCATGAAGGTTGATTTTCAAACAATGTGTTTCAAATTAAAGTTTAAAGAGACGCTGGCACATTTGAGAAATAGTGCGCCCTCTAGATTTTTCAAAACTGATATTCTTGCATGGTTGTAAAGCTTGTATGTACATCAACCCTCGCCTGAAATTACTAAGCCAAATCAGCGCGCTTACGGGTAAAACGAACGATTTTATAATTAATGTCGCCGGAGACATTAATTCAGCAGACGACGCGGAGGAGGGAGGAAGCGACGTCAAACACGAGCAATAGTGCTTGGGCTGCGAGGTGATATTTGACACATGGGTACCATATAGAGGGGCAAAACGAGAGTGCTACCAACTTGTTAAGACTCTTCAACTTAAATAATGTCTGCATGATAGACTTCCCAAAGTAGTAGCTTAAGCCTGCTAATTTGCATAAACAAAATGGCCGCCATTCAAGTTGCTCCATAACTGGTTTCAGCCATTCCCTGTCTTGTAGAAGGATTATTTTGGTAAAAAAATGCTACATCATGAGATGTTTGATAATGGGCAACCACCAGAAGTCAAATACATACATTCTTAATTAAACCCAATTTGCATAAATCCAAAATGGCGGCCATTTTCGTAAATTTTGAGAATAATTTGACTTCAACATTCAAGGTATCATATGGATGAACTTTACACTCTAAAGTTTATAATTACATTATTGCACAAATATAACTATAAACATGTATGTATGCAAGACTTCTAAGGTGACAACATAAGCAAGTAAATTTGAATAAACAAAATGGCCGCCATTGGAATTGCGCCATCAGTAGTTTCGGCTATATCCGGACCCGTAGAAGAAATAATTCAGGTTCAAACTGCTAAAATGAGGTGTTTGATTAATAACAACCAAAATGAATTCATGGCCATCTATTTAATAAACCATATTTGCATATATCCCAAATAACCGCCATTGTTACCCAACATTTCAGCACTTAGGTTGCTTTTTAAATGGTGGCCAGTTTTCAATCATGGGTAGTTTAAGTGTAAATCTATTGCACTTGAATTCATATGTCTAATCCCTAACGACCTTTAAAACCCATCTGACAAAAAAAATCATAGAGTGGACTCAATTTTCGCGGTGACAGTCAGATTTTCCTCTAGGGACGTTAGGGATATATATAGTTTTAAACCACTTATTTTTCATACAGAATATCTGATGATCCATTCTTGCACTACAATTACAGTGTGTTTCAGTACATGTAGTTATTTCAATATTTTATAGATTACCATTTTTGGCAGTCATTAGCAATATCCCTATCAATCTGTTATCCAGTTACAAATGATATACCGCATAATTATACATAACTATTGACCAACTCACAAAGTAGCTTTGGTAGCTTGCAAATATGATGTACTTTGTTCAGCTAGGAGCGAAGAAGAGCCGATGAAGTAGGCTCAAGAATGGACTACCACAAGGGAGTATGCTCGCACCTCTCCTGTTCAACATCTATACCAACGACCAACCTAGGAGTGCAGGAACCTGTCGTTTTATCTATGCAGATGATCTTTGAATTAGCGCACAAGATGCAGACTTTACAGTTGTTGAAGAGAGACTCTCCAAAGCTTTTGATGAACTCACTCCTTACTACGAGAAAAACCACCACATGCAAATCCGTCCAAGACACAGGTGTGTGCTTTCCATCTACGCAACCGTGGAGCCAAATGTCAGCTTAAAGTAACCTGGTCTGGAACACCCCTGGGGCACTGCGATAACCCTGTCTACCTAGGGTTATCGCCCATATAAGACCCACATCAAGAAGATGAAGAGTAAAGTATGTTCACGCAATGACATCAATGGAGAACTTATACATCCTAGCAGGAATTGCTCCACCAGTAGTGTAGCGAGATGCAAGAGCGTAGCTGCCAAGTATCTAATGTGAAGCACCCTATGTCTGGACAGAGATCTGCTGCCAACCGCCTTAAATCTAGACAGAGTTTCTTGAGCAAAGTCCAACCTCTTGAATCATTCTCTATTACGGCGTTTAAGAGAGTAACCTCTATTGGTATTTAACCTGGTTGAGAAGTCTTCCACCTGCTGGAGACTTAGACAGTCCTCATGGGCTGAATGGCTATGCCGCAAAACAGATTGATAACCAGAATTGGCCGATTTAAGGTTTCCTTTGCGACGTGAGGCTACCTGGAAGTATATCAGGACACTACCTGTTTTGTGCAGGCAGCACCACAGACAATGGACATCTCTTGGTCTGTCCACTGTTGGAGCAAACAATGCCCTGTATGGGAAGATCAACCCATTCCAATACACTTTACCTCAGCATTAAATCCTCCTACCGCTTATCAACCGATGTCTTCGTCTAACCCATGAGACATATACAATTTAGTCAGCATTGCCCCCAGACATATGTCATATTGTAGCGAGCATGCAAGAGCGTAGCTGCCAAGTATCCTAATGTGAAGCACCCTATATCCGGACAGAGACATCTGCTACCCGCCTTAAATCCGATAGAGTTTCTTAAGCCAACCTCTTGAATCATTCGCTAAGGAACTTAAGAGAGTCCGCATTAGTGGAAAGAAACCCGTGCTATCACACCAAGTAACTCTATTGGTATTGACCCGGTGATCACTTCCACCTGGAGCTGGCTGGTGATTTTTCAACAGATTGAGAACCTGGAAGCATACCAGGACACTACCTGTGTTGTGCAGCACCACAGACATGGAAACATTTCTTGGTATGCCCACTGTTTGGAGCAACAATTCCTGGATGGGAAAGATCAGCCCATGCCAATAAACTTTACTCAGCATTAAACCTCCTACCGGCTTATCACAAGATGTCTTCGCCAAAACCCCAATGGAGAACATATACATTAAAGCAGGAATTGCCCACTCAGACATCCGCCCTAGTGTAGCGAGCATGCAAGAGCGGTAGCTGCCAGTATCTAATTGAAGCACCACCCTATATCCCGGACAAGACCATCTGCCTAACCGCCTTAAATCCAATAGAGTTTCTTAGGCCAACCTCTTGAAACAGTCTCTTAGGAACTTAAGAGAGTCGCATTGTGGCAAAGAAACACTTGCTGATCAACCAAGTAACATCTATTGTTATGAACCCGGTTGACCATCTTCCCCTGGAGCTGGATGGTGGATGTTTCAAACAGATGATAACCGGGAACCTACCAGGACCTACCTGGTGGTTGTGGAACAAACCATACAATGGAACATCTCTCTGCATGCAGGGTCCGACAGTTCTCAATGGAGGAACTGGCCAAGTTGTTCACGTCTTTGATGGGTGATCTAGTTCACGACATGTGAACTTTTGAAGTTTTTTTACAACGTGGGATTTGAGGCTTTAGTCCATACTATCGCTTTTGCCAGCAAATGCGCTGACAGTCACATCATACTGTATATGAATGCTACCTTTTGATTGTACCTTGTCCTGTTTTGAGTTCCACGCTTCATAAACCTATTGCAGCTAATGTCCTTGTTGAAGGCCAGGCTGAGATCAGTACAACTGATTCAAATTTGGGTGCAGCATGTATGGTGTGTGGCAAAAAAAGGGGGTGTCGGTCTCTCTTGCGAGCTTTTTAGAGCCGATACTTCCTCGAAGCCAATGCCCAAATCTCTACAAGTGACAGCTTCTTTTTTTCAGTGTTTGTCCACTGGCTGATGAACTTCTTTGCCAACTTCAAAGAGTTCATGTTGTTAGTAATGCAGCTAGATTACCAATCAAGATTGAACAACTTGCGGTACTAATTGTTTAGACAAGAAAGGCGACATTGAATCTGACCGGCTTCCTCCATGGGAGGACTGCCTAACCCTTCATGCAGATTGGGCACCTAATGGTGCCGTAGAAGCCTCTTCAGACCCTTGAAGCCCCAATGGTCTGGATGGATGGTTACGTCCAGATGGTCATTTTAATCATCAGTTGGATGAATGGAAAACATGCTGCAGACAGTGTTTTAGAGTTCTTACCCTGCAATAACTGCCCAAGAGTGTGTCAATTTCCAGACTGTGTATTTAGGCTAATTGGAGTCCCTGTACCGATTTGTGAAGGTATCAACATGTAAAACTGAAAGGTGAAGGTCATTCATTGGGCAGTTTCAATAATGCATAGGGACGAGGAAGATACGACTATAAAAGCAATATTAGCACACTTTTTTGAAGACCCGCCCCCAAATTTTTCAAATTTGATAATTTTTTCCAGAGTTATGTTGGTATTGTTATGAACCCTATACCTGCAAACGAAATGCTCAAAATGCGTATATCATAAAATAAGCATTTTGGAATTAAAGTGGGACCGAGATTGTACTTAACTGCGGGCTGGAAATGTACGTTATTCCTTCCATGTGAAATAGTGCCACCTCCAGAAAATAACCTCTAACTTGAACTTGCCTGAACCAATAAAACACTAAGGATGCGCGTAGATGTACCTGCAGGCTATTTTCGGCTATTTCACATTGGAAGGCCGTTTCCAGCAGTTTGAATATATCGGGATCCCGATCCTTATTATTATAATACAAGCTTCGTTTGTGACCAATAGACAATTTTGAGCTAGCCATTCACAGTATAGTTACTACCCCGTTACCAGTGCAACCGTGTAAGAATCTCAAAATTGGTGAAATTGAGGGCGCTCTTCAAACATGTGCTAATATTGCTTTAAAGGAGGCAAAATACAGAGGACTGTATTGGCAAATACATTAATGAGACCTTTTGTGAATGGGTGAATAGTTATGATAATGCGTTTTTTTGGTAAAATAGATGTTATTTATGCCAACATATTTGCATACTTAATACAATTATTGAATAACTATTGAACACATTGTATATAGGAATGGATCCTCAAAATTCTATATGCAAATCAATAGGTGCTTCAAAACAGACATATTTATTCATGTGTATAATGCCAGATATTGTGTTATTTTGTCATATTATGGGCCAATGGCCTAATTATAGATGAATAATAAAATGAACTAAATATGGAAGCTATGACCTATTTATTCTGAGTGTAATACAGTAAAACTTAAAACTCCCATGATTCAATTGGGCTACACATTCAAAGAGCAAGCGCAAGTACTGAAATGCTAATTTGGCAAAATGGCGACCGTTGGGATGCAAATTAGATTATTAAAATCGATGCTATGAATTCATGGTTGTGTTTAATCAACACCTCATTTAGCAGTTTTGTACCTAAATATTTCGTCTAATGTGTTAGTGTTATTGGCCTCCATTTCTGATTAAATTTTTAAATTTATTTTCTCATTTTATTTGAGAAAAGATTTCTCACGGAAAATACTTTAAAGAGATAAAGGGGAATGCCCCTAGTTTGTTTTGCTAAGTGCCTGTTTTAGATTGCCCATAGGGGAAGTGGGGATTCCCCAAGGATCTAAACTTAGACACTTGTTTATGTTTTGAGATCAAAACATTGTAAGTTCAGGGAATTTCCCCACAGAGTTATATATGGAAGTGATTGATTCAGGTTATGTTTATGCATGACTTGTTGTAATGTCTATGTTTAGACTGGGAATCTTGGTGAAGTCAGTATATATTTGAGATTTGAGCTAAGTCTCGCCGTCAGCAGTTGCAACAAGCTATGCGTATGGATAGCTAGTTTTATCTACAATAATGGTAGATATATGCCTCCACACATTGCCAGGATTTATAATTTCCATGTGAGCATATTGCTGTACTTATTCTACTGTCGTCTTTGCAGCCGAAGGTGCTGGGAATCAAAGTAGGATTCCAAATTGTGGACAGATGAAATGGTGGTGATTCTTGGACTAATATACTGTGAATTTGTTATCGTCGAGGGACTTAAATTTACCTTGTCGTCTGACTGCTGGACAAAAGTTTTCTTCAAGACTGAGAAGATTCCATGGAATATACCTGAGGAGTTTAATAAGCGTGACTTGCATCTGTCATTTATTTTGGAGTCTCGCTGAGAGGACATATCATCGTTTGAACTGCCGCCTCCTTTGAAAGTATATTGTTTATAAACTATTTAAAACATTAATTCTGGTTAAGTGTAATTGTATAAATACTCATTTTTTCCCTCAATTAAATGCAATTCAATATCACTGGGCCAAGGAATTCATACTTTTCTTCTTTTCTCACCCTGTGATATTTAAGAAAATTGTTTCAAAAGTTAATTTTAAGAATTAATGCTACCATTTTGATGATTTTTTATTATAAATTATAATTATTCAGTATAAAATGAAAGCTAAAAATAAATCAATACTTCACAACAAAAGCGTCCTCTATTTTGTCCAAATGTTTCGAGGTCTGCAGCCTGTCTCATAAAATGATACAATAAAGAAATGGTTAAATGTGAAATTTCAACTTTTACTTGGCGCACCATTAAAGAACAAAGACTGCGCTTGTTTGTTTCGTCTTATTTGCTTTTGTCAATTCAGAGATATACTCAATTTTGTGCGATACACCAAAATCAATTTTGTGCCTCTTTTATGCATGGGCAGAGTTGTTTCGAGTTCTGTGCCATATTTGTGTCTTGAAGCTCACAAAAGATTGTAATTTGCCAAAAGAAAAAAAAACAAAGATTAAAGTATACAAAGGAAGTCTAGTTTTCTCGACACAGGCTTTAATAGTCAACATATTAAGTTCAATGATATACGTTTTCTTTTCATAAATAATACACAAATACAGATATTTATTTCACGTTTCAATGAAATGGGCCTTTGATTTTATTACAAAATTGGTATCTGTTAAAATCATGGCGGAATAAATATAATTGGAACCAAAATGAACACTCCAAATCCAGAGAAATGTATAAAAATATTGCACTATCTTTGTGCATTAAATAATTGTTGAAGTCAATAAAAATTAATCTGGAAGGTATCAAGGTGTCGGTAGGACTTTGCGTTTCATGATACACGCTTCCCAAAAAATAAGTTCCCCTACAATTCAAGGGCATTTCGCTGCATAAATTCACTTAGAACTGCATGACTGGAAAATTTTTTACAAGTTTTGAAGAGAGGAAACATTTGGCTCTGCCACAAAAGTCTTTGCTTTTCAAAAAAACGCCTTTGGCATTAACACTCACTCCTTTTTCCAAAAAATGATGTCGTCAGAAAAAGTGGTACTTTACTGTTTATTTGTTTGCCTATGCGTTCATATTTTAAGCTGAAATACTCCAGACCGCAATGAATATAAAGAAATGAGATGAAGTCGTTGTTGTAAATTGATAATTTCTTCGCTTTAAACCATTGAATACGGTAAAAAGCCACTTTTTCTGACAGCATCATTTTTGGAAAAAAAAGGAGTGCGTGTAAATGGCAAAGGCGTTTTTTGAAAAGCAAATGCTTTTGTGGTAGAGCCAAATGTTTCCTCTCTTTAAAACTTTGACGTTATGCAACAAAATATCCTTGAATTTTACGGGGGAACTTATTTTTTGGAATCCCTTACTTCAAGATCATATAAACTCTCTCCTACAAAGTAAAATGGAGGTTGCTGTACCGTTATGATTCTCTTGCAACAAACACCGGTATGTCGAATGTTATAACTTTATCTTAAATCCAGAACTTACTGAAAATAATTTCCACCATTACATCTTTTAAAGTTTCTATATGAACTTAATCCCTTTTTGAAGAATTTCATATATGTTTAAATAACTTATGCTCAACTAATTCTTTCACTGTTTTCACTCAACCAGAAAGTGGCACGAACTTGCTTTTTTGTGTTTCGCAGTAAACTGGAGTTATCTCTCGACTGAAGCAAGCAAATGAAATGAAACAAAAAAACAGTATTGAAAAGCCCGATGTTTTTCTTTAATTAATGCGATGCACAAAATGACTTACATATGTTAAGATTTAATATTGAAAAAAAAAAACCCGGCTTTCGAGTGTATCATTTTTTTAAAAACAGGCTAACAGGAAACATCCAGGAAAAATACGAATGTAGTTCAAGAACGCTGCATTCTTTGAACACAAAATTTGGCACAAAGTTAAGCATACAAAGGGATATTGAATCATGAAGGTTGATTTTCAAACAATGTGTTTCAAATTAAAGTTTAAAGAGACGCTGGCACATTTGAGAAATAGTGCGCCCTCTAGATTTTTCAAAACTGATATTCTTGCATGGTTGTAAAGCTTGTATGTACATTAACCCTCGTCTGAAATTACTAAGCCAAATCAGCGCGCTTACGGGTAAAACGAACGATTTTATAATTAATGTCGCCGGAGACGACGCGGAAGCGACGTCAAACACGAGCAATAGTGCTTGGGCTGCGAGGTGATATTTGACATACCGGTATGGGTACCATATAGAGGGGCAAAACGAGAGTGCTACCAACTTGTTAAGACTCTTCAACTTAAATAATGTCTGCATGATAGACTTCCCAAAGTAGTAGCTTAAGCCTGCTAATTTGCATAAACAAAATGGCCGCCATTCAAGTTGCTCCATAACTGGTTTCAGCCATTCCCTGTCTTGTAGAAGGATTATTTTGGTAAAAAAATGCTACATCATGAGATGTTTGATAATGGGCAACCACCAGAAGTCAAATACATACATTCTTAATTAAACCCAATTTGCATAAATCCAAAATGGCGGCCATTTTCGTAAATTTTGAGAATAATTTGACTTCAACATTCAAGGTATCATATGGATGAACTTTACACTCTAAAGTTTATAATTACATTATTGCACAAATATAACTATAAACATGTATGTATGCAAGACTTCTAAGGTGACAACATAAGCAAGTAAATTTGAATAAACAAAATGGCCGCCATTGGAATTGCGCCATCAGTAGTTTCGGCTATATCCGGACCCGTAGAAGAAATAATTCAGGTTCAAAACTGCTAAAATGAGGTGTTTGATTAATAACAACCAAAATGAATTCATGGCCATCTATTTTAATAAACCATATTTGCATATATCCCAAATAACCGCCATTGTTACCCAACATTTCAGCACTTAGGTTGCTTTTTAAATGGTGGCCAGTTTTCAATCATGGGTAGTTTAAGTGTAAATCTATTGCACTTGAAATTCATATGTCTAATCCCTAACGACCTTTAAAACCCATCTGACAAAAAAAATCATAGAGTGGACTCAATTTTCGCGGTGACAGTCAGATTTTCCTCTAGGGACGTTAGGGATATATATAGTTTTAAACCACTTATTTTTCATACAGAATATCTGATGATCCATTCTTGCACTACAATTACAGTGTGTTTCAGTACATGTAGTTATTTCAATATTTTATAGATTACCATTTTTGGCAGTCATTAGCAATATCCCTATCAATCTGTTATCCAGTTACAAATGATATACCGCATAATTATACATAACTATTGACCAACTCACAAAGTAGCTTTGGTAGCTTGCAAATATGATGTACTTTGTTCAGCTAGGAGCGAAGAAGAGCCGATGAAGTAGGCTCAAGAATGGACTACCACAAGGGAGTATGCTCGCACCTCTCCTGTTCAACATCTATACCAACGACCAACCTAGGAGTGCAGGAACCTGTCGTTTTATCTATGCAGATGATCTTTGAATTAGCGCACAAGATGCAGACTTTACAGTTGTTGAAGAGAGACTCTCCAAAGCTTTTGATGAACTCACTCCTTACTACGAGAAAAACCACCACATGCAAATCCGTCCAAGACACAGGTGTGTGCTTTCCATCTACGCAACCGTGGAGCCAAATGTCAGCTTAAAGTAACCTGGTCTGGAACACCCCTGGGGCACTGCGATAACCCTGTCTACCTAGGGTTATCGCCCATATAAGACCCACATCAAGAAGATGAAGAGTAAAGTATGTTCACGCAATGACATCAATGGAGAACTTATACATCCTAGCAGGAATTGCTCCACCAGTAGTGTAGCGAGATGCAAGAGCGTAGCTGCCAAGTATCTAATGTGAAGCACCCTATGTCTGGACAGAGATCTGCTGCCAACCGCCTTAAATCTAGACAGAGTTTCTTGAGCAAAGTCCAACCTCTTGAATCATTCTCTATTAAGGAGTTTAAGAGAGTAACATCTATTGGTATTGAACCTGGTGAGAATCTTCCACCTGCTGGAGCTGACTCCTCATGGGCTGAATGGCGATGCCGCAACAGATTGATAACCAGAATTGGCCGATTTAAGGTTTCCTTGCAGAAGGGAGGCTACCTGGAAGTAGATCAGGTCACTACCTGTGTTGTGGCACAGCACCACAGACAATGGAACATCTCTTGGTCTGTCCACTGTTGGAGCAACAATGCCCTGTATGGGAAAGATCAACCCATGCCAATAAACTTTACTCAGCATTAAATGCCTCCTACCGGCTTATCACAAGATGTCTTCGTCTAACACCAATGGAGAACATATACAATTTAGCAGGAATTGCCCCATCAGACATCCGTCATATTGTAGCGAGCATGCAAGAGCGTAGCTGCCAAGTATCTAATGTGAAGCACCCTATGTCCGGACAGAGACCAGCTGCTAACCGCCTTAAATCCAGATAGAGTTTCTTAAGCCAACCTCTTGAATCAGTCGCTAAGGAGCTTAAGAGAGTCGCATTGTGGAAAGAAACACCTGCTATCAACCAAGTAACATCTATTGGTATTGAACCCGGTGAGCATCTTCCACCTGGAGTTGGATGGTGATGTTTCAACAGATTGAGAACCTGGAAGCATACCAGGACACTACCTGTGGTTGTGGAACAAAACCAGACAATGGAACATCTCTCTGCATGAAGGGTCAGACAGTTCTCAATGGAGGAAGCTGGCCAAGTTGTTCACGTCTTTGATGGGTGATCTAGTTCACGACATGTGAACTTTTGAAGTTTGTAAACGTGGGATTTGAGGGGCTTTTAGTCCAGAATATTGCCTTTGCCAGCAAATGCGCTGACAGAGTCACATCAATTACTGTATATGAATGCATACCTTTGATGTACCTTGTCCTGTTTTGAGTTCCACACTTCATAAACATATTGCAGCTAATGTCATTGTTGAAGGCCAGGCTGAGATCAGTACAACTGATTCAAACTTGGGTGCAGCATGTATGGTGTGCAAAAAAAGGGGGGTGTCGGTCTCTCTTGGGAGCTTTTTAGAGCCGATACTTCCTCGAAGCCAAATGCACAAATCTCTACAAGTGACATCTCTTTTTCAGTGTTTGGTCACTGGCTGATGAACTTCTTTGCAAACTTCAAAGAGTTCATGTTGTTAGTATGCAGCTAGATTACCAATCAAAGATGAGAACAACTTGCGGTACTAATTGTTTAGAGCAAAGAAAGGCGAAATTGAATCTGGCCAGCTTCCTCCATGCGAGGACTGCCTAACCCTTCATGCAGAGGGGGCAAACTATATGGTGCCGTAGAAGCCTCTTCAGACACTTGAAGCCCCAATGGTCATGGATGGATTGTACGTCCAGATGGTAATTTGATCATCAAGTGGATGAATGGCAAACCTGCTGCAGACGTTGTTTTAGAGTTCTTACCCTGCAATAACTGCCCAAGAGTGTGCAAGTTGCCAGACTGTGTATTTATGGCTAATGGGATGTTCTGTACAGATTTGTGCAAGGTATCAACATGTGAAAACATGAAAGGTGAGGTCATTACATTGGGCAGTTCTAATAATGAATATGGGGACGAGGAAGAGAACGACTATTAAAGCAATATTAGCACACTTTTTGAAGAGCGCCCCCAATTTTCAAAATTTGATATTTTTGCAGAGTTATGTTGGTAATTGTTTACGAAACTATACCTGCAAACGAGAATGCTAAAAAATGCGTATTTATCATAAAATAAGCAATTTTGTAATTAAAATTGGGATCCCAGATTGGACTTATTGGCTGGAAATGCTACGTTTATGTCCGTCCATGATGAAATAGTGCCACCTCAAGAAAATAACCTCTAACTTGACTTGCCTGAACCAATAAAACAACTAATGGATGAGCGTAGATGTACATGGCGCTATTTCCCGGCTATTTCACATTGGAAGGCCGTTTCCAGCAGCCGTTGAATTATTATCGGGATCCCGATATTAATTATTCTAATTACAAAATTCCTTCGTTTGTGACACATAGACATTTTCGAGCTTAACCATTCACAGGTATAGTTTACTAGCCCGTTACCAGTGCAACCGTGTAAGAATCTCAAAATTGTTGAAAAATTGAGGGCGCTCTTCAAAAAATGTGCTAATATTGCTTTAAAGGAGGCAAAATACAGAGGACTAGATTGGCAAATACATGTAATGAGAACTTTGTGAATTGGTGAATAGTTATGTATAATGCGTTGGTAAAATAGATGTTATTTATGGCCAAAATGTGCATACATCTCTAAATTATTGGAATAACTATTGAAACACATTGTAGTATAGGAATGGATCCTCAAATATTCTATATGCAAATTAGGTGCTTCAAAACAGACATATTTATTCATGTGTATATGATGCCAGATATTGTGTTATTTTGTAATATTATGGGCCAATGGCCTAATTATATGATGAATAATAAATATGAACTAAATATGAACTATGAACATATTTATTCTGAGTGTAATACAGTAAAACTTAAAACGCCCATGATTCAAAGTGGCTACAATTCAAAGAGCAACGCAAGTACTGAAATGCTAATTTGGCAACATGGCGACCGTTTGGGATATGCAAATTAGATTTATTAAAATGGATGGCTATGAATTCATGGTTGTGTTTAATCAACACCTCATTTTAGCAGTTTTGTACCTAAAATATTTCTACTATGTGTCAGTGTTATATGGCCTCCATTTTTCTGATTAAACTTTTAAAAATATTATTTTCTCAATTTTATTTGAAGATTTCTCACGGGAAAAGATTTCTCACGGGAAAATACTTTCAAAGAGAGAAAGGGGAATGCCCCTAGTTTGTTTTGCTAAGTGCACCTGTTTAGATTGCACAATAGGGGAAGTGGGGAATTCCCCAAGGATGCTAAACTTAGAAACTTGTTTATGTTTTGAGATCAAAACATTGTAAGATCAGGGAATTTCCCCACAGAGTTATATATGGAAAGTGATGTGATTCAGGTTATGTTTATGCATGATGCTGTTGTAATGTCTATTTTTAGACTGGGATCTTTGTGAAGTCAGTATATATTTGAGATTTGAGCTAAGTCTCGCCGTCAGCAGTTGCAATCAGCTATGCAGTATGGTTATCGCTAGTTTTATCTACAATAATGGTAGATATATGCTCCACACAGTGCCAGGATTTATAATTCCATGTGAGCAGAGTTGCTGTAATTATTCTACTGTCGTCTTTGAAGCCGAAAGTGCTGGGAATCAAAGTAGAATTCCAAATTGTGGACAGATAGAAATCGTGGTGATTATCTTGGACTAATATACTGTGGATTTATTATCGTCGAGGGACTTAATTAACCCTTGTCGTCTTGAACTGCTGGACAAAAGTTTTCTTCAAGACTGAGAAGATTCCAATGGAATATTACCTGAGGATTTATAAGCGTGACTTTGCATGCTGTCATTTTTTGGAGTCTTCGCTGAGCGGACATATCATCGTTGAACTGCAACGCCTCTTTTGAACATTAAGTATCAGTTATATAAATGATGTGTAATTGTGTAATTTTGATTTATGTAATGTTTTGGACATACCAAATTCTTGAACCAATTACAAATCATTAAAATCTGTTTTATTATATAAAATTCAGATCACTTGTGCACAAGGCTCATTTATTTGTGTTTGAAAGGTATTTCTGACCTTAGGCGTCCACGAGACGGCATAACATCAGGATATGGCCACAACTAGTTATGGCGCAATTCCAATGGCGGCCATTTTGTTTATGCAAATTAGCATGCTCAATCAGTTGTCACCTTGAATTGTTGCATACACACATGATTATAGTTATACTAGTGTAATAGTGTAATTATAAGCTTAAGTGTAAGATTCATCCATGTGATACCTTGAGCAATGACTGTTAAAGTCAAATTATGCTCAAAATTTACGAAAATGGCGGCCATTTTGGATTTCTACAAATTAGGTTTGATGAAAAATGCACGGATTTGGGTTCTGGTGATTGTCCATTATCAAACACCTTGTGTTAGCATGTTTTCACTAAAAGAATTCCTTCTACAAGACAGGATATGGCCGCAACTAATTATGACGAAATTTCAAAGGCGGCCATTTTGTTTATGCAAATTAGCATGCTTGTCTTGTATAAAGACATGTTTATAGTTATATTAGTACAAGAGTGTAATTGTTAGCTTTAAAAGTGCTTGTTCATCCATGTCATACATTGAACATTGACTGTTAAAGTCAAATTATGGTCCAAATTTATTAAAATGGCGGCCATTTTGGATTTATGCAGATTAGTTTTTAATTTAAATTGTATGGATTTGAGTTCTGATGGTCGTCCTTTGTCAAACACCTCATGTTAGCATTTATTTCACTAAAAGAATTCGTTCTAAAAGACAACATATGGCTAAAACTAGTTATGGAGCAATTTCAATGGCGGCCATTTTGTTTATGCAAATTAGCAGGCTTAAGCTACTACTTTGGAATGTCTATCATGCAAAATTATTTATAGATGATGTTTCTGAATAAGTTGATAGCACGCTCGCTTTGCCACTCCTGATGGTACCGACCAACCTATCTGGCCCAAGGACTACAAACAGACGCCGGAGATAATTCCCACAGCATGTACCTTGTTTGACCGGTATGTAACCTTTGTGGTTTTCGTACCAATGAGTACGAGTCTTTGATATTCGCACTAATAGACACATTTGTTGATTAAAGTGAGCCTACAAATTACCTGGATGTCTTTAGCCTCTTATTACTGTCGCTATCTGCTTTGGGTATGTTATTTTTATGTGTAAAATATATCTTTATTCTTCCAATGGACAACACTATCATTTGCGAGCAAATTGAAGAAATTTTATATTTTCTGAAAATGTGCCAGTGCCGCTTTAATGCTCCAGTTCCCATTTATGAACATGAACACGCAAATCTGACGTGACGTACGTCGATGCGATGATGTTCTAAATGGTGTATTACATACTGACGGATGTTGACAATACAAAAGTAAACGACAATCAACGAATAGTCACTATGTCATGCAGCAAATTGGCGTAAGTCGTACTTTTACTGACGTACGTAAAGATAAATCATTTTGATCTATTTTATCATCCATCATTGCATAATTACAATTTAATAAAAAGTGTTCTCATTTTTTTTTTCAATTTGCTTTAATAATGTGAAATTTGTATATTGATGCGTACTGACTCTGCAAAGATTGTAATTTTTTTTTTCTAAATGCAATTTTTCTCAGAATTATGCATGTAATACACACCTGACAATATAAAACAAAATTACATGAAAGGTGATTATTACTTTAGACTCAATCTCGATTGTTGGAAAGACTGCGAGAGTTAATATAACTCCTGTAACGATTTTATTTTATAAATGAAGCATTTAAAATCTAGACAATGTAATATTTTGAATAATCTATTTCATAACTTATTTTGTTGTGTCCATGTCCGAGCTATTTTTCCATTGGCAATTAGAGGCCGATAACCACGTGGTCCAGTAGCCATTACCAATTTATGTAGTTACCGGTTGGGAGATTATCCATTGCCATTTGTTCTAAGCGCTATTCATTCCAGGTAGCAGTATTTTACATAAAAACCTCGTACAATATTGTGACGTATACATGTAGTGGCAATAAAATGAATCCAGCTGGGTTTTAACGAACTGGCAATTGGAACAACTAGCACATGGAAACAGTCAAGGATGATTAGCTATACATACTACTTACCTCGAGGGCTTTCAACTCGTTAGCAAGTGTAAAGCCCCATCTGGTTCGTATCCCCATAGCAATTTTCAAGGAAATCTTGCTTCACTTGTGAGAGCTACCTATTGCCCAACATGGCAGAAGAGGAAAATGTATAAGCTCACTACAACAGTTTAAGAAGAGCCGTTTTGAATCCATTCCAGCACAAAACCTGTAATTGGTGAAGAAGATTTCAACGCTAAGATAGGACTGAAAGATGTCGAGTTCTCTTCACGCGAAGAAAGGACGCGAAATGGAAAAACAACCTGTTGGTTCTAGCATGTTAAAAAAGGATCTCATCATTGTGCAAGAACATACTTCTGCAAGGAAATGGGAAAGATCTTGATGTAGCGTGTATCAGCTGGATTACACTTAGCATGCATGAAAGAAATAGAAGGGTGACTTTTACCAGTGTGGGCTCAGACCATGACATGGTCTCTGCGATAGATACAGCCTCGGGTAAAACAAAATGGAGCTGAGAAACTTTTTGGTTCTACTTCGTGTCTATGGACAGTTTTGCTGCCTTGCAGACGGTATTCCAAAATCCATCACTTCAAGATAGTCCTATACCCTACTTCTACTACGGGTTGGTGCTTGCTTTGGAATGAAAAGGACAGAAAATATCAATTAACAATTACATTGACGCCCCTCCTTCCGCAGACGTGAGATAAGCTTGCTAAGAGGAAGGTCTCGGAGGATGAGCTCAACAACATATTAGTTGTAGTATAGCAAGCACACGAAATAAATGTGACCAGTACTAGGAAAACTTCAAAGAAAGGACAACTTAAAGGAAATATCTAAAGGAAAGGGCAGCTTAAAGGAAATAAGTGCCTGCAAGTTACCACTTCAAAGAGTAGGGTAGCTTGTGGGGCACTTCCCAAGGACCAATGACATGCAAGTGCCATGAAAATGTATGTGGAAACATTGGGCAATTGTGGTTAGGGTTAACGACACAAAAAGGATTGAACGTCATTACGTTTAACACCTCGTTCGGTCAAACATTATAATATTTACAAAATATCCCGATAACTGCATAATATTTGTAAAAATATGTCATATGTATCTACATCCCCGTTTATTATTTCGCGCATGCTGCCAATAAATGTGGATACCGTAATAAACATTCATTATCGTATAGTTTATATTGTTTTAGTTTGACATTTGAAACGCATCACAAACTGTACATAAATTGACTGATGGAAATGATCTTTTGCAGTAAAGAAACATGAGGGCATTTCCAGTCATCGTCGGCCGCCCCAATTTTTTTTCGAACCCTGTTTTTTTCATATTTGCTTACCAATGTATTTGATCACACCTGAAGTGAATAAGCCGAATACGCCGTCTTTATGTAATAAGACGATCGACAAAAATTCAAAGCATGGTTTGAGAGAAATTCGTATCCTCAAAAAATCTCCTCCTGTCACTTTAAGCTGATAAAATAGGCTACATATCGTCGGCCGCGTTTCGCATTTCGAAAAAAACGGCTTTGAAGATTTTGCGTACTGTTAATTAAAACATATATATATATAAATAAACTACGTCACTATGTGAACACGACAAAATAGCAATTTCAACATGTAATAACAAATACGTCTCGAAAATACGCCGTTATGTGACGCGTTTGCGCAAATACGTCATAAGTAGTTAAGTAATATTTTACTAATTCAGCCACTTTGAGGTTTAACATTTGGTGAATTTGTATAGCAGCACAAATCAAACCTATTTGCCATTTTTTTTTATATATAAAAAGTCCAAAATGTCGAATACGTCACTATTTGACGCGACTGACGATATGTTATGTTACTTAAAGATGCCAAATAGCGGGCGCAATCAGGATCTATTTTTACTCGTTCTGAAGTTTCACGCTTGGGTTCTTATTATGTAGAAGTAATATTTTATGAACAACCACCTATGTGCACTTGACCTTTTAAATATTTTTTTTTTGGTGAAAATGGGCCCCACTTTCATAACCTCTTTCATAACCATGTGAATTTTGTTTTTTGCTGGGACACCAAAACGCCTCATAATAAATTTAAATTTATTTTAACTGAGCATTTACTTTTTAGAATAGATATTCCTTTTGCCAAAAATCATATCAGACTACATTATGATTTCTTGTTGGAGGCACTTTTGATATGAAACGTATATGGGATTCTTGAATCTCTCAGACCGGGCTAACAGCCGTAGTGTTTTACTATAAGTTTTATTAATTCCACTCAGAACTTCCAATAATTTGTAAATATATATTAGTCCGTTTAGGGCCATTCTTCGGGATGTCACACACGTGACCAAACTTTATTTGCCTCCCATGACAAAACAAATAATCTAGCGAAAGTGGAAACATTATTCTTGATTAGGTTTTGAAAAAATCTAACCAAAATAACGTTTTCGCTTTTGCTAGATTATCATCTTAGAGACAACCCGTCGTACAAAACCTAAGAAATTTGCATACATTGGCATAAATTAATATTCATATCCTTTGTTATCATAAACGGAATAAAGCGCAATTGGGGGAATTGAGATTTCCCTCTAATGCCATTCTGAGTGAACTACGAAGGCAATTTTTCCCTAACCTACATTCTAAGGGATTTCTCCATTGTTATCAAAACGATAATGCCTGACACGATCTTCTAATGGTAATGTACATAATCTTACGCTTTATTTTACACATTTTGTAATATTTATGGATGATATAATCAAATAAATTGATATATTATAGTGATTTAAGATTTTATCTTTAAATGCACTTCTTTTTGGCCACCATCTTGAATTTGAAGACGATATCAAGATGGGAACGCCATATAAGAGTTTGTAATGATCACAGAAATATACCCCACCCTTTCAATTAAACATTCATGTTTTTAATGATGTCATATTAATTTGCATAAATAATATATTATACATCTCAATATACCATTCAAACGATCAAATCCGATTAAGAAACGAAATGGACAATTGACAATTTATTTTAGCTAATATTCATGAATTCTTACTTGATAAAATGGATGTAATACATTGGAAAAGTTACCCATCTTATCCGTCACACCAAAAGTTACGCAAAATGGCGATTAGGTTCATGACATAGTGACGGATGTCGAATGTTCCCTATACTAAAACGTTATTCAGCATCCGTCATTATGGAATACAACAATCGGGGTTTTCCAAACATCCGTCAAACCAACGTGAGTCATCGCGAATCTTCTCAATTTGGTTTATTACATAATGACGGATGTTGAGTGGATTGCCGAGATTCACCGCTTTGAACTGTATAAATTTCTATTAATAGCAATATTTATAAATTAACTTCATACTTTGCTTGTGCCAGTCATAAATGTAAGATAAAAATATTTGCTAACAAAAGTATTTAAAAAGCCCTGGTGGGAAATCAAGTATACACTTCTATGACAGAGGGTTCAACATCCGTCACTATGTAATACACCAAAGTCTCTGTTATGCAACATACGTCAAAAATGCCAAATTTCTAATTAAGATTACTAATTAATTAAGTACTTGCAAGCTTCGACACTTGGCATATTTGAAGTCTTTGATATTTAGTACCATTTCCCTGAATTTCGTAAAATCAAACATCCGTCACTATGTAATACACCCGACGAAATGCTCAGAAAAATTGGCACCATCGATTTTTTGATAAAGTGGTTAATGTATATTGAAATCCAATAAAAATTAGAAAATAAACACGAAAGCCCCACGGGAACCAGCTTCCTTACATGTGGCCATGGGTGTAACCAGACCTGAGGCTCCGGGCGGCAAGACTAAAAAAGTTTTCCCGGTAGACTCATATTTTTTTCCAGTCGGTTCCAAATCCAAATTCTGAAGAGCAGGGGAGACATTCGGGGCAGCGGGCAACCTTCTCCCTTCCCTTTCTCTTCTCTTCTTCCCTCTTTCTTTTTTCTCTTCTTCCCTCTTTCCCTCTTCTTTTTCCCTTCATTCTCTCTTTCCCTCCTTTTCTTTCTCTTCTTTCTCTTCTTCACTGCATATGGCCCTGAACTAATATACATTTCTTTGGAACGACTCTGAAAGAAATCGACAGGGTTGATTTATCTGTCTTGGTCTCCTGAGATTAGGATTGCTCCGTCGAGCTGCACCCTATCCTGAGTTAACTCAAAGTGCTGTTTTATATAAATCCATGGTCCGATCCAACATGGAATATGCAAGCTCAGCATAGTGTGGAGCAACACCCATTACACTACCCAAACTATCCAGACGTGCCATTTCCATCACCGGTATCCCTGAGATTGAGCTCACCTCTTAACCACTTCCAACCACTGGGTCATCGCAGGCAGTTGGAATTACCACTCTTTTCGACCGCATGTTTTATGGATAAGTACAAGACCTCCTCAGCCAATCCGTCAGCGATTGACTGCTATTAAAGAGACACTGGCACATTTGAAAAATAGTGCGCCCTCAAGATTTTTCAAAATTGATATTTTTGCATGATTGTAAAGCTTTTATATACATTATCCCTCACCTGAAATGATTAAGACCAAATCAGTGTCCTTATGGGTAAACAGAGGAATTTTATAATTAATGTCGCCGGCGACATTAATTCAGCAGACGACGGAAATGGCGTTTAACACAAGAAAACGCACGCTGTATGCATGTTTCCCACGGCATGCACCTTGTTTGACTGATCTGTGACCTTTGCGGTTTTAATATCAATGAGTACGAGTCTATAATATTCATGTAATACACACATTTGTTGAATAAAGTTATGGAAAACAAATTACCTGGATGTCTTTAACCTCTTATTAACGTCCCTATCTGAGCGTAAAATGTAATGTCTTACATAGCCTTGACATAACAAATATATTGCCAGGGGTGTTCTGCTGAAAAGTCATTGCACTATAGCATCATTTCGTGGCGGGTGCCGTTGTGACTCAGTGTACTTTTCAGCTAGCGATGCGTTGTGTAATTAATCTGTTTAATATGTCTTGTTAAAACAAAAAAAAACGTGTTTTATTTCACTAAAGAAGGAAAAACAAAGAAATAGAAGATTTTAGTTGCATTACATACATGTATGATATGCACATTTGCTGCAAAATTGACTTATTGTCTTTCAGTTATGTAGTGTACAAAATCCCATAAAGAATGGGTAAAATACAATGTCTTATGCAATTAGTATTATTTCTAGATTGCACCTGTGGATATTAAATTAAAAGCATAAAATGTGCACATCAAACAAATTGCAGAGGTTGCCCTTTTTAATTGCAATTGAGGGCACTAACATTTTAGTATATTTAAAATGATATCTCTGCAACGTATGTTGTCGTTTTTATAAAGGGCATAACCATTTCATTCGAGGACACTAACATTTTAATATATATAGAGTGTGTCTCAAAAAAATTGTGCTGTGAATTTCATGGCTTGCGCCCTCTATGGGATCACTCAATCGTGATTTTTTTGTTGTCAGCATATAGCCTTGTCAATTATCTTCTTATTCTGTAAAAATTGAAAACTTCCATCAACATCTTATGCAAATATCGGCAATTACGCAAGCTCATACCGTTTCAACTTCTGCCAATGGGAATTACACAGATAAGGAGTGAGGGGAGAAAACTTGGGCTGAGCATTTAGTCTATCGGTCTCTAACCATAAACTGTAGAGAGAATCAACTAAAGTATACATTTCCGAAATCCTTGTGACCAAGCAAAAATTATGTGTGCTTTCTTCTACAAAATGAAAGCATTCTATAATTAATATCCATGACCTTTCTTGATCCCAATTTCACTTAAGCGACTCTGTACCACTTCATCTATCCTTCAGAATGTCCATCATGCTTTTTTTGTGTAAGCCATAGAGTGTAATGAATCTCTAGTATGTGCAAGTCCGCCTTCCCTTTAGGTTGTAGTTGCTGCTACAACTTGCGGGGAAATGGTCCACTGGTTTCTTCGAAAAATGTCTACAATTTAAGCTAGTTTAGATGATGTTTGACAAAATGTTTCTTCTGGTGATGAGGTGTTCAAAAGCCGAAAAGGACAATAGGAGGGGATGTAGGTCCACTTCTACGCAAAAATACGCGCAAGCGGAGACCACTGGCTACGAAAATGTCCACTTATTTCAATGTTTCACACCCCGCATTGAATTCTGCGTTTGGTCCTGTACGATGGATCAACTATAACAATGCTCCAATATTGCTGAAAGGCATACCAAATAGTTTTTCTTGTCGGAAGGACCCTCTGTGCACAGTTTATGTAATATACGATTTATGGTTAGAGAGCTTTTTGCTGTATGCTCAGTCTAAGTTTTCTCCCTTCACTCCTTAACTGTGTAAATCCCATTGGCAGAAATTGAAACGGCATGAGCTTGCATAAATGTTTTTGATGAAAGTTTCTAATTTTTGCAGGATAAGAAGATAATTGACAAGACTATATACTGACAGCAAACATTTTACGGTTGGGTGGTCCCAAAGAGGGCGCAAGTCATGCGAATCACAGCACAATATTTTTTGAGACACACTGTATATTTAAAATGATATCTCGGCAACGTATGTTGTCAATTGTATTTGCTTTATTTTGACTACACTTTTCGTCTTTTTTTCTATGTCTTAAAGCATAAAAAGAAAGAAATTCTCATCACTAAATTACAGCTGAAACGTTTACGTTTTGCTGAATGTACTGGTCCGTGAATAGTTGTTTACTTCTTGCCATTTTCCCTCTTTCTTTAAACGATAAATTAGCAAAAGACACACCTTTCTTGTTAGAATTATGCATATTGGCTAAAGGTGACCGCCGTCTAATGAGCGACAAAAATATCCCCACTCTTACATATGCCGTAGAACCCCGTGAGTTGCACTGCATTGCAGGACGTCCGCCCCACAAAAAGCAATACGTACTTCACCGATTCACTTATTCTTTTTACCATGACCTGTTTGATAAAAACCAAAGCCCTCGGAAAAACACTAAGACATTTTTTTCTTCTTTTTCTTCTTGATTATTCTCGATTTCTTACCTGTCAAAACGGTCTAAATGGACATGGTTACCCTTTATTTTACTAAATGACAACACGCATGCGTAATATTTATAGCAATACACGCGCGCGTGATACAGAGCTGTTTTTCAATGATGATACATGTGCAAAAGAGAAACTCTAAATTGGTAAACGGAAGATAAAAATGCTGGTCTAGTTTCTTATCGAATAAAAGAAACATACAAAACAAATGGCAAACTTAAAGCAGAGGGAGTATGACGCTGAAGAAGATTATCCCAATTTTATCGGCCACGTAAGTTTACTATCCAGACATCTGACACGGGATTTGTACCGAAAACTTCGCGATGTCTACACAACCTCTGGATTTACTCTAGATAGAGTCATACAAAATGGCATTGATAATCCAGGTAAATGTAATATCTTCAGATGACTTCATGACTCAAATTAGTAATAGATAATATATTGTTAACTTAGATCTCAAGCTTTGTAGATGACAGCAACTCAATTTATATTGATTTAAGTATGATTTTAATCTCATCATCGCTTTCTGCCTGGCTGGTTATATTGTCATGTAAACTTTGAAGTCGGCAAGGTGTGAGTACAGAGAGTATTTTAAACCAAATACTAAATATATCAATATGGACAGATTCGAAGACAAATCTGATCATCTTTTCTGTTCTAGTACCTTCCGTTATTTTACTGTTTCACGTAGCCTGAACAATCCTGCCATTTTCATAGACCCATAAAATCCCTATACATGATGGCGTGTAGTATGCAGTGTGAATGATTGGCACAAATCCATTCCTATTCTTCTTAAGCGATCGTCACAGGTTTTATTTATTATATTATTTATTATATATTAAAGGAAATATCAATTTAGACATATTGAAATATGACACTGTATATCATTCAGTCTTTAACATATACTATCCCTACAATTTTCCAGTAAGCCGATTGGGATAGCAGCCGATGGGGCAATTTTTTATACCAGGCTTTTCAAACGCAATATTTCAATAAAAGCTGTTATTAAATCAATAAAGGCGAAAGACAGGCTATATAACAAATGTTTATCTTATCAAATATGCACAATAAAATAAAATGCTAAATATAGATACTGATTACATGTATTTCTACTAAACAAAAAATATTCATACTAATATTTAAAAAAATAATAAATTATATTGAAGACGTATGCCGTATAAGTTATATAATTTTATTGGTAGAAAACTAAAATCAAAACTACCCATTCTTTGAAAAATTGTTTCGCATTACCATCACAAATCCAAAAGATATTGCAAATACCATTAACAATTTCTTTACTAAATCGGCTTCAATCTAGCAGCACACAAAAAAACTTGATTTTGGGTTACCGTTAAACAAAATAGGATTAGAGTTAAGGTTAGGCTAAGGGACGCAAACTAGCACTTCATTTCTTCAAACATGTATCCCCAAAAATAACTTCCGTTCTTTGACCGTATTCTATTATGATGTCTTTCATACGCCATGTTGGTGTAAAAATTTCAGGACTACAACACATTGAGTTGTCAATCAATCCATTAATAGCAGAGGTTATTGGCAAGGCTGACTATTGGGGCATGAGAGAACACCTTGCTTCTGCAGACTGGCAATGTGTTCCCCAAGCCAAGGACCCTGAGCAAGTTTGAAGCAATGCTGCAGCCACCCTGTATCTCCTTAGTAATATCAGCAAGTTATGAAGGTAGTGGTTTCAAACCCAGCTTTAGAAGTATCTGTTGCAGTACCATCTTATCTCAGACAAGCAATGTGAGTTCAGACCTCATCATACCACAGTTGGTAATCTTCTGTCTATCCTCCCTTACCATTATTTCCATCCTCTTTCACAGTGGTCCAATGTTTTGTACAAAGGCTGCGAAGTGTGCCCTGGGCGTCAAGGGTGTCTTCGATAACGTATGCCATAATAGTCTCAGCTCCAAACTGAAAGTCTTTGGCACGCTACCTTACAAAGTAGCTCTGTCTGAACATTCTTCATCTACTCTATCCATCAATGCCTTTTTTCCGTCATCAATGAGAATCGGGAAGAACACCCTATATCTGAACGCAGATGAATCTACCCTTTTCTGCGAATTGAGAGCAAGTGATGATAGCAGGGCTTGCACTGCAAACTTAAATAGGGATCTGGAGAGATAACTAACTGGTTAAACAAATCCAAAGTGAGATTTGAGTCATCCAGATGTAAAGCTATGGCCATATACTATATAGAAAGAGGAATCCAACAGCTTGAATCTTGAAGCTCTAAGGATGGTTGTTATTGACAAACTAGATGCCAAAGATAGAGCCAGAGTATACATAACATGCCCTGACGTGAGCTCAAGACCACGGCACAGATGTATGGAGACATCCCTCCAATTTCATCCTTTGTCGCCGAGCACGATATGCTGATCAAGTTGTCTTGGATGGCGTGTATTGGAGGTTATCGTGCTCAAATAGGGTCATCGCCCCTGAAACTACATTGATGTATTGCTTTAGACATCCATCGGAAAGTGCACGGTGGTATGGGAAAAGTAACCGGTAGTTTTCGAATCATTGGAGTGAATGAACAGCAGGACTGATTGGAATTAACATCCCTTCCCTACATCATAAACGTCAGGTGGCTCCTACTACTGTGGTCTGAAAGATGCACACCATCTTACGCCTGCCAGATCTGAAGAGTATATTTCCTGAGTAGTAATCAGACGGGCTAGTCATACCAGCCTGTCCATGCCAAGACATCACTCATCCAGGGAAGAATAACAATGGGAATTGACTGTGACTGTCTGCCGATTCCCGTAAATCAATTTTCACGTTCATTTATCACACTCCGTTTGGAGCTTCCGCGGTTGGGAATATTACCACAGCTTCGACCAGCTAAGGGACATAACAACGGCCCCAAAATGCAGTGGCACACAGCAACCATATCTGCTATGTCTGATGACGTAGAAGATGGCATACCATTTAGGCAGATGGTATACCATTTAGGCAGATGGCATTGGATGGCAGAACAAATAAGTTTGACGCAATCGCCCAATGGCGGTGCTCTGTGGTGTCACCAATTTGCTGAGTCACAGTCGGAGGCCTGACTCATCCAACCAGTCTCAAGTGCCCACTGGCCTCGTCCTCCACATCGCTTTTCACACCTGGAACAGTTTGTCTGAAGAGAGGAGAAAGGTGGCGAATCAAGCAGCCAATCCCTCAAAGGCTCTTGGAAAAAAAAAAGCCGTTGTCCGTTTAGCATTTGATTTCACATTATGGCCGTAAGAGTGATTACTTGCCGTTATTATTTCTATGCTGCTGTTAACCAATAAGTGTTATTTTGCTTGCTTTCATTCATAATTTTGTTGCATTATTAGTCCAGGCTTCTCTATTCAGTGTAAAAAAATTATTTTTACTAAATGTTGAGTAAAAAGGGGACACAACTCTTAATGTTGGTAAAATTTAGTCAGTTGGGTAATCCTTACTCATTGTTGGGTAAACCTTAGTCATTGTTGGGTAAATTATACTCAGCTTAGTGTAAGGTTTACTCAAATTTGCTAGATTTTCCGCAACATTAAAGGTTGTGACCTTTTTTACTCAACTAACATATTTAATTTGTCGAACGCCAACAGCCGATTTGACCGTTAAAAAGGTCAATTATAACGTCACGAACTTCGCATGGTTGACGTCGCACTTTTGGGTACGAAATCGCGACTATCTCCAGCGTAACGTAATCTATTGAGGTCACTTCTTTAATCGATATTAAAAGGTCAGCATTGGCCATTTTAAACGGGTTTGTTGCAAAAAAATAATCCTAGGTATGGTATTTTCCTATTAAATATTGGAAAAATAAGTGGTTATCGCCGTTATTACAGCATCGACTCCAGCAGCAACAGCAACGGCCATGATGTATTGGTGAGTAACGCGTTGCTTTTGTTTACCTTACAAAACGATTGTGGCACGCTGCATATTACCCACACTGGCAAATTTTGCTCTTCTGTTTGTTTAGATAAACCGATTAGTGACTTTGATCTAATTGTGGTATGGCATGATCTGCCAAAGAGTAAAAATAAATGCCTAAAGTTGGATCAAAATTCGGCACAGTGCAAGATGAGGACTTGGCGATACGCCATGGACAGGACCGTGAAGCGTGAGCGTGTGTCATGTACCGTACATGACCGAAACGGTTATACTGCTACTAGCGTTGCTGGGCATTGGGCAGTACGGTAAGTGAATTTACACTGTTTTTGTCAAGTTAA
>JAMKCH010011839.1:0-80520 GCA_023653785.1 Ophioderma brevispina | reverse complement strand
GGTAATTGATTATTTGTAATAATTGTCAATAATTTAAATTTTAATCTGATCCAACATTGTTTTAATTGGTAGGTTTTCGTACACGTCTCTACAGCAGATTCAAACTGCAATGTAAATACATTAGAAGAGAGATAACTCCCGCGATCGACACCCCTACAAACTCCTCAGTACTGTCGAGGTTACGAGGAAGTGTGTGTTCTAAAAGTAACCTCTCAATGTTTTATCGAGTACTTGCTTAACCGCAATTTGGTTGTAGGATCTGACAAAGCTGAATGATCTTTAATGATCTGTAGAACTGCACCTGTTGGTGTGATAGACGGCTTGGCAAATGATAACAGTCAATGTGGAATCAAAATGGATACACGCTCATTCATGAAACGATCGAGGTTAGAAAACCGGGGTATGCAGATGCAGATGCAGAGATGCGGTAATAATGCATTGAAAGCGCCCAGCCCAGCTATGTTCAAAAATAACTAACGTCACTAGTACGGCGGCCCGGTAAATACGTAATTCCTGTTTCTAAAATTGAAAAAAAAGTTGGCGATACATGAACACAGTGTTGGGAAATTCTAAAGGACTGGAAGTATGTGGAAAAAACGGATGCGACCGTTTTGTAGCGTTTGCGTTCACTTTCAGTGTCTGCGAGCACCAAAGTACCGACAAAAACGTTCAGTTTTATCGCTATGTTCTATAGGGTCAGACCCAATGCGATACATATTAACACATGCTAACGTAACCTCTGATGCAAAACACCATAGTACCCCTTCGTTCCGGAGATATTGAGATTGCGTTCATTTACCACATTCTTTAGATAATACTCTCGCAGTCTGTGACGCATACCGTGGGAAATATGGAAAGATATACTTTACGGACCGCGTAGTCCACACGATCGAATCTGAACAGCAAGCTGCGCATTGGCGCTCTCCACTGCCTCACATCCATCTGCAAACGCCCGGTTTTCTAAAACTCGTAATAGATGCTGGGGAAGAGGGTTTACAGAATAAAGAGACAGGGAACAAAGCAATATAATTTGTGTTACTCGCATATAATGTTGCAAGATTGATTTGTCACAAACATTTGACAGGGTGAGAGTTTCACACGTCGATCAAAGGTACTCAGATATTAGTTTTTTCAAGCAGTACTACTCTCTCGCAAGTCGTCTTAAGGCTGATACCGTAGAACGTTGTAATGCAGTTTTCTTTTTTTAATGTTCTTTGTTTTTTCTCGCCTTTTAAGTCTGGGACAGTGTGTCCTTTGTTGGCTATTTTGCTACAATTGGGAATTTTGGTCACTTAAAAAAATGTAGAAATGGTCCAGGAATCCAAATCAAATTGTTACCATTTTTTATCCCTTCCGGTTGGCGGCCATCTTGGATTTCAAATGGCTGCATTTTTCAACATATTTACTCTATAAGCTGGACCTTCTGAGCAACATAAGAAGGTTCTAATTGTGGCAAATACCCATGTTTTTTGATGTCAATGAACAATTCACATTCAGAAAGTCGCAGAATGTTTCCTCCTTCAGGCAGACATCGTGCATTTCAAATGGGCCGCCATTTACACATATTTGCTCTATCTCTGGACTTCTGAGCAACGTAGAAGTTCAAATTGGTTGCAATAACCATATTTTTTTGATGTCAAGGCACAAAAATATCACATTCAGAAAGTTACAAAAATTTTTAAAAGATAAAACCAATTTAAAAAAGAAAAAGTTGCCATTTATTTTTTAATATAATACTTTCGCCCAATATCAGGACTTCTTAGGCAACATAAAGGCTCCATTTGGTGGTCAATACCCATGTTTGTGATGTCAAGGAACACATTTATTACAATTTAGAAAGTCGTAGATTGTTCCCTTCTTCAGGATGCCATCTTGAATTTTCAAAATGGTTGCCGACGGTCTAATCCGCTGACAAAAACCGTCGGTAGGGGGTATATAAGCTTCGATCTAGCGACCCCTGGTTCGAGCCCCGTGAAAGCGGTTTCTTGAGTCCCACGCAAATAGTTCCTATAAGGTCAGAAATTGCATAATTGCAAAGTGTGATTATGGAATTTCTCCATCGCTCCCGCCCTATTTTATAGAATGTTGCAGGTGTAATGCGTGGTGACCGGCGGCTCATGGTTCGGATAGTCTGTAAAGGTTTTGGTCCCTGTGGTGTCAAGGAGTCAATTCTGAGCACGTAAAAAGTTTGGCGTACGTCATCGATAAGAGGAGGGGATCATCCCGGTCTTGTTACCTCACTCATCACTCTAGTCCAGAGTCCCTTCCCCAACCGGCACTGGACCATCGTGGAAGGTAGGCCCTTATCCAGCATGGAAAACATGTTGAGGCTTTTGTCCAGCAGTGGATGACATAGCTCGATGATGATGTACGAACTTCACCCAATATCTGAATTCTGAGCAACATAAAGGCTCCATTTTGGTGCAAACCCATGTTTTTGTGATGTATTGGGTTGTGGCATCGGTGTCCCCGTGCAAAGACAAGACTAGCGGACCATCCCCAACAGCTAATTTACAAGCCTGATGTTTACAATGTACACAGGGTTAAAGCCCGGGATTTGAAGTCTGTGCTTCCTGATCCACATTGGTCCTACCAATTCGTGATGGGTTAGTCCTCCAGCGTACTGGAATGTCAAACTCCTGATATTGACAAAAGATGCATGGAAAACTTCGTTAAACGTAATGCTGCTTTCTCATCAGCATACAATGTCCAGACACTATCACAACAGCCAAGAAAGAAAACTTGTACATGAAGCACCACTTGTATGATATTGAGTCATCTGGCATACCGCATTGTACACAGTCAAACGTCTACTACTGGCTATGCCTTATTACAAAGCCTCTGCCTAGAAAACTAAATGCGGCTACAGAGGAGTTGGGGTTTCTTTCCTTTCTCACCAAAAGGCTCTCAAGTCACGTGCCAGCCTTGGCAACTGTAATGAGCGCATCCTGAAGCTTAACTGATGGGTAATCCTGAGACAACAGTCCATTTGCTGGCAAACCATCCAGTGAGCTGTCTCTGCTCTTCCCTCCGCTTTACCATGGACTGTCCACTGTCACCGGTGCAGTTAATTCGAGCCCATAATCTTCTGTGCAACCGGGAGATGGCGGTGCTAGACTTGGGCCTGGGGACGCTGTTCACATGCAAGGCGGGTCCAGCGGAAGGTGGGGGTGTGCGTGAGGGAATTCGTGAAAACGGTTTAGGTCTTGTTGGCCACTCGCAACAAAATTCAAAATCAAGTAACCGTGACATACCGTCGCCCAATGGAGAACTCGTCCATCTGGACCACATCTGGTCAGATAGGGGTGGATTGACCGATTTAGAACACTTTTTAAGCTGTTAAGTCTGATCATAGAATGCTCTTGCAGGAGCAGTATAAGTTACCGTCAGAGTAAACCCCTCCTGAGTCCCATGAAACATTGACTGGTGGAATGTAAGTGGAGATACCAAGCTCTGTGAGTCAGTATATTGTAGCCGTACATACAGGTTCAACCTCTTATTGATGAGCTTGAGGATTAGACTTCAGCACAGTATTGATGCCAATCACTTCAGCCACAAAGAAATTGCACTGGTGATGCTACCTAGACGAAAGAGGAGAGACTACTCCTCTTTGGCCTCACATGAACAAGCCATCAAAGCCAGAGAAAAACTGAAGTCTGCAGCCATGAAGCACCGTACTCAGATCCACCATAAGTCCAAGCAGAACATTGATGCCGCTAAGGCTGCCTTGATGATGCTTACACCGTGGTGCTTGAGGATCATGTTAAGTCCCAGGCTGAAGCACTTGACAACCCACATCTCAATACAAGCATGCTGCTGCCTTTGATGCAACTGAGGGGCTGACAGATAAGAAAGCTACCCCCCTCTAATAATCTATCAGAATCAAAGGTGATCGAAACAACCGAAGAGAATCCTCGCCACTGGTTTTCAGCACTTTTTCTCTACTTGGCAAACCCAGGTCAGAATAACCCATCTTCAATCACAAGAGAGCAGACGCCCTTCTATCAAGACTGGAGTTTCTGATCTACAAAGAACCTGAACAACACCAAGAGGCCTGGTCCCGACAACATTTCTGCCGTAATGGAAAATCACTTTTTCATGATCAACTGTTGGAATTTTTGTAAACGACACCTACATGGGAAACAAACCGCTGCCTTATTATATTAACATCGTTCATCTCTTCACTCCTCTCCAAGAAGGTGACCTCCACAACCCCACACACTACAGAGGAATCACACTGTCTCCACTGCCTTCTAAGATCTACAACTCAATGGTGCTCAACAGAATCGTTTCTCCCATAGATCCCATTCTCAACAAAACCAGAACGGTTTGCGTAAAGGCAGATCAACACTACTCAGATACTTGCCCTCATAAGGATCATAGAGAGAAAAAAAATCTTCAATGGTTTGTAGACTTTTCCCAGAGGCTTTTGCCAGTGTCAACAGAGATGTACTGCGTATACTCTTACCACTATGATGTCCCATACGATTTTTCAAAGCAAGGCCATCATGGCATGATCAACCCATCTAACTCGGTGCAGACCAATGATGGGTCCACAAGGAGTTCCTAACACTAATGGCATCCTCCAAGGAGATACTCTTGCTCCCTATCTATTTGTAGTCGTGGTTGATTACATGCTCAGACCGTACCTTGACAATCATGAACGACAAGGGACTCCCATCAAACCCAAGCGTTCGGTAGAGTCCAACCAAGTCAGCATCTCACAGACCTTGACCTTTGCAGATGATCTAGCTCTACAGCCGATCGATATGTGGTGCACAAGATCTACTAACATAACTTGAGAATGCTGCAGACCAAGTTGGCCTACATCTAACTGCCAAGAATATATTGACCGTCAATGAGGAAGATAATCATCACCCTATCTGCACTATAGACGGTACCACAACTCAAAGAGGTCAGGGACTTCAAGTCCCTGGGGTCCTCTGTTTGTCGACAAAGCAAAAAACCCGTCCTGTCCTAGGCACTCTGGTATCTCCAATTCAACCAGCCTGAAATTCTTTTAGAGGCATGTGAAGAGAGGATCCTGTTATATGGATCTTAGACCTGGACCATGAAGAAAGAGCTCCAGATAAACTGATTGTCAACCTACAACCACATGCTTCTTATCGAGTAACAAAACTATCCTGTCGTGAGTACATGACCAAAGCACATAATATGTGGAAATTCCAGGGCGGATCCGGGATTTGGAAAAACGGCAAAATTACCGCGGGGGCTGAAGTGAAGGCTGAACTTGTCCAAAATGGCTGCTTTTATACAAGATTTTGCAGAATTAAACCGGGAGGCGCGCGCCCCCCCTCCGCCTGCCATCCCTGGATCCGCGCCTGATATCCCTCCAATCTCATCTTCTGTTTGGCCAACTCTGTGCAAGATTTGCCGGTCACTGTTAAATGTTATATAGCATGAGTCAAGTAGTACTCGACATCACATGTTTGGATGGTTAACTTACTCAGCCCAAACAGGGGTCGTCGCCCTTTAACTACATTGATGTGATTGCTCGCGACATGCAGCAGGATCCATCTGACATCCCCAACTAATGACGGACAGGACATTTGGCGCTACACATGGTGAACAGTATCTCGGCTGCTGTCGCAAGATAGATAGTTTCTGGGACATATGGGACACAATAACATTGGAAACCTAGTATAATACAAACTTATTAAAACAACCCAGAGCTATGGCTCCTCCCAGAATTCCATGAATTTAGTGGTTCGGGCAAAGTATATGTAGAAATGTATCCATTTTGAAATTCAAAGATGGCTGTCAGAAGGAATCACTGTGACTCTCTGGGATGGGTAGGTAGGCCTAAGTATATATTTTCCGTAACATCAAAACAGGAGTATTGCCACACAATGAGCTTCTAAATGTTGCCCAGAAGTACAGATATTGAGCGAAGTATAACATTAAAAATGGCAGCCATTTTGAAATTCAATAGGGCCTACGCCAGAAGGAAACAACTGGCGACTTTCTGGATGTAATAATATGTGTTCCTTGACATATCAACACATGGTTATTGTCACTAATTTTGAGCTTTCCATATTGCTCAGAAGTCCAGATATTGCAGTCGCGAAGTAGATGTTAAAAAATGGCGTGCCATTTTGAAATTCAGATGGCCATCTGTAGGAAAACACTCTGTGATTTGTCTGATGTAGTATTACAATTCACTGACATCACAACATAGGTTTTTGCCCACCCAGCTTGAGCCTTCAATTTTGATCAGAAGTGCCGATAGAGAGCACAATATGTTTAAAGGCGGCCATTTGAAAATCAAGATAAACTACCTGAAGGAAACTATCTGCAACTTTCTGGATGTTATAGTTGTGTTCCTTGCATCACAACCTTGGTATGATTGCCACCAACTTTGAGCCTTCTATTTGCTGCTCAGCCGTCAGATATATAGCAAAATAATGTTGTTGAAAATGGCAGCCATTTTTGAAAACAGATGGCCGCCAACGGAAGGGATAAAAACTGGTAACAATTTGAATTGGATTTCTAGGACCATTTAATCACATTTTTAATCAGACCAAAAATTCCATTTGTAGCAAAAAAGCAACAAATGACACACCATTCAACCCACCGCCCCATACCTATTTTCCCATTTTCCAGTTGGATGACGGAAGACATGGTGAATGATATGACACCATTGTCTTCTTGGCGATTGGCCCAATACATATACATTCAGTAAGGCCTTGCAGACAGTGCTACTCAAAGAAAGTGCGGGTATGCCAGTATGTATTGTCAGACGTCCATAGTCGGGGCTTGTGAAAGACCCCTTTACCGGTTGGTAACATATTCTTTGTTTTTAATCATGGTAATCATTTTTAAATTATATGCGTTTCGGATAAAAATTGATGTTTTGATTGATTACCAATAAAAAAAGTAAAAAAAAGATTCTGCACTCCAACTTATGAATCCTTACACTTTATCCAAGTTATATATATTAGGCAGACCTTTTGAAATTCCGGCTCGATTTGTATGGGGTGATATTAATTTTTCACTTACAGTTGTATCAAAGATAGAAAAACAAACATTTGCTAAAATAATACCATGTTTGAAAAACAGCCAGCATTTTTGTGTGTAGAGATACTCATTTCTATGGAACTTTGAAAAAGAAAAGATATTGCTAACCATCAAGACAATATATTGCCCCAACTGTTAAATTAACTGGAATGCTGTACATCAAATTAAATGCATGATTTTCTTAGTTTGAAAGGACTTTAACGTTCCGATTCTTTGAATAGACGACTTACAGCCCTATAGCTTCAAGGTCATCCGGATTTAAAAAAAACACATCCACAAAATTCGGAGTCGGGCTTCCTCAGACAATAGAAAACGTCTTCTCTTTTCTAGGTAATAGGGAGATGGCAATACCATGTTATCCGCTACGTAAATCAAGAGATATAAACGATATTTAACTGTTGTTTTTACCCATTTCAATGGGATTTTCACAGTTCATGATCGTGGTACTCAGGTCAGGTTTTCGGGTCAGGTTTTCTTTGAGGGCCTGCTACTGGTATCCTGACGGGCCTGTACTGGTATCCTGTAAAACCAGTTATACCTGTCGAAGGACGGGTGGTAGGGGCGGCTGAACCGTCACCATCATTGAGTTTTTAAGGGAAATCGATGAGGGCGGGTTAGCTGGTTACCCTGGTGGAACTAAAAAGAAGATTACATACAAGGGATCGGCTCTGTGGCATATTGCGCCAGAAGGGCATTCGCGTTCATTCAAATTAACCTTTTTGCTCCAATAAATCCTCACACAGTAGTGTTGCTGTTAAATGTGAAGTGAAGTGTACGGCCACCCCCGTCAACGGGGACAAGTAGTAGTAGTAGTAGTTCTTGTTGTGGTTGTAGTTGTAGTAGTTGTGTAGTGGTGTTTCAATGCTCTGGCATTGGACTAAATGATAAACTCAGAATCCGGAGGAGATCTGCTAATATATAATACAGTGCTGTAGTGAACACAAATTCTCACAGAAATGAACAATAATAACTTTGACAATACACATTCATGAGGGTTTATCTGTTGAAATGTGCATTGTCTGGGGTAAGTGTACATTGAATAGATTTTATAGAAAATGCCAATGGATGTTGTGAAACTTGTAAGATGGCAGGTAATTGTAGTAGTCAAATTAATCAATAGATTCAAGTTTGATCCCGTACTTAGTTAAATGAAATAAATGGAATGTTCTTCCCATTGTGTTATTATATTAATATTATTAAGCTTTAAAAAAATACGAGAAAATGTAAGAAAACGTATCTATTGGTGTCATACACATTTAGGTCTGGATAAAAGATACCAGACAAAAGCCCCCCCGGTTACTGTCATGTAACAGGTTTTCTTGTAAAAAGAGGATGTGAAGCGATGTGACTATAATATTCAAAAAATAGGGGCCACTTAATCTACAATTTTATATATTAGCAAAATGCCGATTTATCATGAAAACTAATGTCACAGGTTAGAGATAACAAAAGTAGCAAACCGCGCTGGTCATTATTGGGTTGTTTATTATTTCTAATGCCTATTTGGTCTGTAATCTACAAACACATAATATCATATTAATTTTTGTTAATGTACATTAGGTTAGTTTGTGACTTCCTATAGACCAATATAGACCTTGTTACAGTTTCCCTCTGAGTATTGAATAAGTTCCACACACCGAAAATGAAGGCAAGGCAATTTGACACTAGTTTTTAAAAAATCTTAATATGGGTAATTTTGCGCAGCCAAAATGGACGCTGTGAAATTAACAGGACTATTTTTTGTAATCTTAAAAATTTAAATTTTATTCAGAATCATTTGCAATAGAAATGCAATCCTTTTTATCCTGTGGGGGCAATGTTGTTGTAGAATCATAACGTCGCTGGGCGGGAAAAACCTTCAAGCTGTGCATTTGGACCTTTAAAAGCCAAAAAACCCACATGTGTAAAAAAAGGTTACATGACAAAACCTCATATGTAACATTTTCGAGAGAACCCAAAACTGAATAATTTTGCTGTAAAGCCAAATGCACTAAAAGGTTTTCACTTCCTTTCTAAATATAATTTAGGTAATAATTGTACTCCAGAGTCTGAAATAAAGTACCAATGATTTAACTATCAGAATTTTAGGCATGAATTTCAAGCAAGAACCCCATGTGACCAAAATGCACATAATGAAGGTTTAAGCACTGGGGCCCATTTTTTACAGATGATGTTTGCATTTGACCTCTGGAGTTACATATGAAGTTTTTTACCCGCCCAGCGACGATAACAACATATCATCTTGAAAATTCCTGTAATGAAGCACTCAGGTTTTTAGTTTTGAGATCAGCTTCAAGGTTGGTGAACACAAGGTGTAGAATTCTGCCCTTTCTCCTTTTCTCTGTTAGACTGTATGACTGTAGTAGACGTCTAATTCACAACTTTAACTCAACAAGTTCAGTGAACAACACTCATCTATCTTCATGCTCTGCTTTGCCCTTGGACATGGCTCCACCAAGCATGTATTTCCCTGCGTGGGGTAGCTTTCATTTACTCATCTGCTACCAACACTCCGGCGTCTCAAAGCTGTGTACGCCACTGCTGGACTTGGATTATTATGGCGAGAACATAACCATTTTTCGACTAAACCATTTTAATCCCCATCAATAGCCCTTTTCCTCTCCCTTTCTCTCCTCATTATGATGAGACTCACTGTCCTACATTACCAGAAGCATACCGCACATCCCACTGTTGTGCATTAGAACCCCGTCGTGGGTAGAGGACGGCCATGTTTTAAATCCTCGCCGTTCCTGGTTACCCAGTAGGCGACTTCCCATTTTTATCATCCTTACTTACTGGCTGGTGTATGAACCTGACCTCCAGGGCCTGCTTCAATTTACTGAGCTGAACCGGGTGACGACAACCAGATTAGGGTTGAAGGGTCCTTCCTCTGACGAATCTTGTGAACAGATCTATCACTGCAAGCTCATCGCCTCCTCGGAATAGAATGGCGGTCTCAAAGTTTTAATTTTAACAAAACACCCTAGTATAAAAACCGTACGTAACTAAAAAAGAAAACATTAATAACTCAGGGAACTTCAGTGTTATCTTGTCTAAGAAAATCTATGATATTTTTGTGTACGACTGAGACATGGCTAAACAGTAATTGCGATGCAGAACTATCACATTCGGACTATTGCCTATAATCCGTAAGATCCGTACCGTCAGCCACACAAAAATTAGGGTGTGGTCTCTTATGTGTAATAAAACTGTATCATGTCGCTTCGCAGAAGTGATCTTGACCTAATACTAGTAGTGAAATTATGGTTATTGAACACGTTCGGCGGCCAGATAAATGTAGGAAAAATGGCGGTTGCGTGTGTTACAACAGGGAGCCGGACGTGATGTGGACGTCTTTAACCTATGATCTGCATTCGTTCTGGTCAAAACTTGCGAGGGACTTTTGATCCATATCCACCTTATTGTTGATTTCAATTCAACTTCCCAATCTTGATGGCTGCAGAAATTCTCTGAATTTGTCCTCCTCTTGAATGGCTTCTGTGACGTGAGCATCATTTTTCCTTACTCAATGAATTTTAATTCCATCCCGCAATAACTGGTAATAATATCCCCTTGATGTTAATTTTTTACACAATACCTGATCGTGTTTTAAACTTGACTATTTCCAGGGAATATTTTCTCGTACGGATCATAATGTTTTAGAATCTCTATTATGACAAAGTTGAACGCTCCAAAAAATTCGCCGCTTGTGTACAGTGTTAAAAAGGCTAATTTTTTCTGAAATTAGAGCTAATTTACAGAGAATGACTTCTCTGAAGTATACAGTGCTGGCACTGTTGATTGTGCATGGGCAAATTTTCACTCATATTTTTACCAGTATACTTGACAGGCATATTGCAAGGTTAGAATTAGGGACAGCACCACTCCGGGTTGGATTGATTCTGACGTACGCCATTTGCAGTAAGACAAAATTAACCTCTTGGAAACGTGCCAAGAAAACCAATTTGGAACAATCATTGGGCTAATTTAAGAAGCCTTTCGAATCGTCTCCAAAATACTCATTTCTCCTCAAATATGATCAGTATGTTGAAGGTTTTGGGGAGACTTTGATTGAAAACCCCTCAAAACGGTTTTGGTCTTTTATTAATCCAAAACCCGTACAAAATCTTTGCCCTCAAGTCAGTCTAGGCACTGATGGGTAATGTCAGCTTCAACTTCCAAAGAAAAGGCAACCCTTTTCAACAATTACTTTTTTTTCTTTTTTACAAACAACCTTCCGATAACCTCAAGTTCCCGAAATTAGGATTCACCATCATGAGTCTCTTGGATCGTCAAAATTCATACTGATGAAGTCTTTGAGATCTTAAAAAATCTTAATGTTTGCGCAAGGGCTACTGGCCCTGATGGTTTGGTCTCCACGTGTTTTAAAATAATGTGCCTGTCAACTTGCGTCACCCTTATGTCACATGTCTATACCCAAGGGGCTTTACCTACTGCATGGCTTGATGCAATGTAGTCCCTGTCCTACAAAAAGGCAGATCACAACAAGTAGGCAATTATCGACCTGTTCATTGGCTATTTGTGGTGGGTAAGTTATGGAGAGAGCTTAATTTTTCAATTTAATTTTCCCCTGTACTAAGATCAAATTGTTTTCTCTTCAACATGCTTTATCAAGGGCCGTTCCACACAGGGGTCCCACAAATGCTTGAGTAGTTCACGAAATCGTTCTATTAGGACAATGAACGCTTGGCAGGTAGACATGGTGTACCTTGATTTTTCAAAAGCTTTCATACGTTTCACATAACTACTTCCTTCTTCGTAACTTCGTTCCTTTGGATTCATTCTCGCCTGATTTATTACGTGGGTTTGAGCCTATCTGACAGAAGACGACAAAGAGTTGTTGTTGAGGTAATCTATTCAGACTGGCTTCCTGTTGTTCAGGTGTGCCGCAAGGCTCTATTTTAGATCCCCTTCTTTTCGTTTTATTCATCAATGACTTGCCCAGCGTTGCCCATATTGCCAAGATAGCAATTAATTTGCTGATGATGCCAAGTGCTTTTTAAACATCAAAAATAGCTCCACGGCCATCGTCTCCAAGATGTCTTAATTCCCTTGTTTTAATTGGAGCAAGTCCTGGGAGCTTCCTTTTCAGCCATCAAAGTGCCAGGTCCTGACTATGACGAGACGTCATAAACCATCAAATTCATTTATAACACGAATGTTACCCCTTGAGTGCAATGATACTATCAAAGATTTGGGTGTGATGTTTCTTCTTCGAAACTCAACTGGCTTGTCACATCACAGAGTGGGTGAAAAAATGTTGCATCAGAAAGTTGGTATTATTATGCTCAACTGTAAGGTTCAATGCCCCTGAGCGTAGTGACTTGACCCTTTATAGATCCCTGATCAGGACTGACCTTGAATATGATAGCTGCCTTGGCGTGGTACTCAAAACAAAACATTCAGCTTTTGGAAGGTGTCCAAAGGCGAGCTAAAACCAAGCTTCATTATGCATTGTCCTGATCAGGACTATAAAGCGAGACTTAAGAGCCTCAATCTCCTTCCACTCACCCTCAGGGAGACAGACTGATTTGTTTCTTTTCTTTTTAGATGTAAAAGTGGTCATGTTATGCCTCGAGAAGTCACAGTTTTGGTGGAATTCAGGGCAGCACAGACGGGACCATCACCAACCACAAGATCATCTTCTTTCTGATCATTTTAGGTTAAGCCTCAATTTTTTGCAGGACTGAGGCAACATAAAGCAACTTATTTCATCGTATTGTTTCTTTATGGAACAGCTCCCCTTTTGAAACCAACAAGCTGGTTCATTTGCTACTTTTAAATCTCAGGTAGTTGACTTTTTATGAATCCAGATTTGCTACAAGTTTGATCCATCAACCTGTGTAAGCTTGGGCTTAGTCTGCCATGTCAAATTGCAGGCCTATGTAATTTGGGGGTTCACCATTTGGCTTTCATAACTCTTGGAGGTTGGGATGGTCCTAGATGTGATTAAGCCCCTGTTTTGTTCCCACCTTTTCACTGAATTCTTTTTGGTGCAATATCTAAATACTTATATTTTTTATTCTGTTAATCCTCTTGTGCATATTTTCTTGAATTTCTTTTTTATGCTGTTTTTTTGTGTACCAGTGATGAAGTGTAATAAATAAAAATAAATAAATAAATATACCTTTTTTACTCCTTATGATGAGACAATGCATATATACAATTAAAACACAATTAGACCTAATTTCCATTCACCATTGTACTCAATTCACTCCTTCTCTTTGATTCTAACTAACAATGTTTCCCCTACATTTCCCAGATGTTAGATTCCAAACTTCGGATTCGGCTTCCTTCAACCAATAGAATCATCTTCAAACACCTCTCTACAACACGTACTTTAACACCACAGGTCAAAACCATTAATTCCGGCGCAAGTTTGGAAAAAAACCGTGTCGCGTGAATTAAGTTCACGTTTTCACTACAATTCATACCTTTAAATCGAATTTTCTTTTCTTAAATGAACTATTACATAAAAATAAATAGTTTTTTAATTTATTTATTTTTCCTGTTTAAGTAATTGCATATTTCAAACTAAGAACGTTGTATTCCAGAGTTCCTAGAGTCAAAAACACCAATGTCGCAAATAAAATAGTTTTTTCATGCCATTGTTTCCTGTTCAGATGCAAATGAATTTGAAGCATATATTATCAATGAAAATTATAGGCCATACCTGTATTGGAAATAGGCACAAATTGAACAGCATTAATTAACGTTTGGGCCTCATAAAAATAATGATTTATATGTCTCCACACCATAAGTGAAACTCGTTAAACCCGTACACAGTATAATATGATTCCGCGTTGTTACAGAGAGAAAGTTAACTTAAATTAACTTAAATATATATTTTCTTCTTTTCTTGTTGGTCGTCATACGACAGGCGAGGTATTAACTACTGCCCATCAGGTATGTGTACAAATCGCAAGGGCGTCAAGATTTAATTTTTCCACAGCCCCAAAACCGGTATTGTTTAAGAAATGCACAACATACGTTACTACTACTACTTTTCAAACCAACCTAATGAAAGGTAGGATATCTTTTAAACAGTTAATCATTTCTAGCAGTATTACCCCTACCATTACCCCCCTAGTACCTTCATTATATCATTTCATTTTTTTTGCATTTCTAACATATGATTGGATGCCGGGACCTAAAATGAAACAGCAAGATAGAAACATGCGTTACTACTTATTTCAAAACAGTTGCTAACTAAATCAAGAACTTTTAGCGGTCCGACTACCCTCTGAAAACCCTCTGTGCTGTTGCTGCTTGATCTAAACCTGTGAAGCGCCATAATGGCGTCAAAGCTCAGTGACAACGTGAGAAGCTCGATAATGAAACGGATTTTAATTGAAACGTGTTCGAAATCAGCAGAAAAATATCCACGATTTTGCCCTTAAAAGGCAAATATCTGTTTTTTAACTGCTAATCAGTAAAATTTTATTTCTCAGGAATTAAGGTTACTATTTATATACGGTAAGCTGGTGTTCAATCATGTCACGTAAGTTTCGTCGTTTTTTTTTCAACTCAATTGGTGATGTGTTTTTTTCTATGATATTAAGTTATGTTATTAAAAAGTGACACTATAAGTTCAAGGGATAATTATCACAATTGTTTTTTCGACAAGTGCCAATTCATATATTAGTAAAATGTACCTTAGCACGCCTTTAAACATGGGGTAACGTTGGTTTCATCACCAAATAAAACTAGGCGAATTCATGTGATATACTCTTGGTTACTAATGAAGTGTTTTTATTATACATGTTTATTTATTTGGAAATATATAAACGTATACTTACGTTCATAGGAGTGTGTTGTTATTCTTATTATTTTCGGAATTACTTGTTACAATCATTTAAAAAGTTTAACGTAAGTTGCAATATTAATAATACAGTTTTACTAACACTGTACTCAATGCTGTCTCTCACCGAACGCTCTTTAGCATAAGAAAAGACCAGGCAGGCTGGGCATGATAAAGACAAAATGAGCAATATGTACGAGAAATGCATTAATCTCAATTATCTTGAGATCAAGATTGAGACTAACATATACGGTTGTATGTTCCATGTGTCCATTTTCAAAAGTGTTGCAACGTTTATGTTTGACATGATTGTTGAAACAGGCCTATGCATACATATGTGTAAGGTTTTAATTACATTCTTTGATGAGGAAACTTGAGATATACGGTACCTTAAATTCCTGATGCTAAAACTTGGTTGCGGCGGAAGTGTTGAAATAGTTTTGTTAGCGTTTGTGGTAAACGATCCTTTACAGATAGATTAGTCTAAAAGATGTTTGTTTGTCCGTACCAACCGACCTTAAAAACCTTTTGACTTTCTGATTTTTTTTTCTTTAAAAAAATAGATCAAAGAAAAATCTGCCGACCCCCATCTTCCAACCAAATTTCACCAATTCCATTGTATTTTTTCTTGAAGAAACATGACATCAATTGAAAACAGAAATATAAATCATCAAGTGTTTAAGTTAAAAAGTTTGAATGTTTTTAGTGTTGAAAAAAAAAAGCGCTGAAGAATTTTTAGTATTTTATTTTATTTTATCTAACTCCTCCAAAAACAAAACAAAGACTAGACCGACCCTCGCTTTTTTCTACGTTTACGGCCAACAAACATAATGCTCTCACTTTGCAAGGGTATTGAAATAAGTGGGTGATCTTACATGAAACATACGTTACCGTATTCAATTGTTCCCAATGGTTCAAAGCAAACTTTTGTTAGTAGCTTTAAATTATATGAAACGTGCGCATTTTATGCGTTTTGATAAATTGGGAGGATTCAGCAAACAGATGTTTTATTAATCTATTCGTTTTCCCTTTGAAAAGATTGTCGTTCGATCCTGCAAATTAATTAATACACATTTGTATAATCAAGAAAGTTGACATTTTTTGGGAAAATTAATGCAATAATGTCAAGCAAATAACCTGCCCCAATTGATTCAAGAAAAGACTGCTTCAATTGTACGTATTTCCTGTAGAGTAGCGTTTTTGTAGTAAAATGTGATTCTCTCTCTCTTCTCTGGACCTATATAGCGTTGTAGTTTGATAAAATCAATGAAACTTCACGTTTACCCTTTGTCCAACATTCTTACACACAAATCCCATAATTGAAATGAAAAATAATCTGGCATATCATGACAGGTATAATTAAGCGAACACAATTGATGATTTTGGTAGGGTAGTCGACAGGGACCCATCTAGGAGTGTGTAGAGATAAGGAATAGCGGGGAAAAACAGAGCAAATCAAAAATGCCAACAAAAGACAAAAACCGGAAACAAAGGCGGGTGATGAGGGAGGGAACCCCACACGTCTAGGGACCAGGAAGAAACACGGAAAGGAAACTGGGGGCAAGGGAGAGGAGTGAAGTGTGGATGTGAGGCTGGGGGGGGGGAGGAAGTTTATGAGGATGGGATGGTGAGTGGGATGCTCGAAAGCGACGACGTGTGTGGGTATAAGAAGGAGGGGGGGGTTGGGATGAAAGGATTAGGCTTGGGGAGTTGCTTTTCCTTTGTCTTCCGTCTTCCATTCCGTTTCGCCTTCTTGTCAGTGGTGCCATTGAGAAAAAAAATAATTAAGGGATTTTTTTTATTTCGAATTAATTCAAGACCGTCATAAAATTACTCATTTCGTAGATGATACCTTAACCATTGAAGGGGAATCTTACAATTTTATTGAATGATATTGTATTAAGACAGAACACATTAATATGATTTAACTTCCTCGAATATTCAACCATGTAGAGCAGGTAGCATTGATTGTGTAACTTCGTTATGATAACTACTTTACATAAATTGTCCTTCATGAACATTCATAGTAAATTCATCATTCAATGTAATGAATAGCCAATGTGAAAGCAAGCACAAATGCACATCATTTGAAAGCAACAGACCACCTTAAGAGTAAACTATCATAAAAAAAAATACAAGAAACAAAAAGAGTCATTGTGTATTAATTTGATCTACAATGATTCAACTTAGGAGTTTAAAGTGCCCAAAATAGTTTTCAGATCACTGGAAAGTATTTACTACCTAAAATCCAAAAACTTACATACGGTCCTTAATTACTAAAACACATTTGAGTATTCCAGTGTACCTATGTGATTGAAATCTTCATTTAATTGTTAAATCACATGATAACGTAAGTTACTTCCTTAATGAAAATACAGACTAAGTGAGGTGTTGTGAAAGTAAAAGTTCGCAAGATTCATTTGACATTTTTAAAAAGAAACTTTGAGGTACTTGGTCTTTCATTATGAAATAATAAAGTTTTTTTGTTGAATTTCATGTTTTTTCAATTTGTCATTTCCACTTGCGGTGCCGATTAATGGTTTTGACCCCACAGGATCCGCATTATGACCCTATGTGTTAACATTGCAGGATTGGTGTGACATCTATGCCGGTGGCTTCATGCCCTCTTCAGAGCGGTAGTTATCGCCCCTGTCAGGAGACTAGATCGCTAAGAGTTAAAACGTATTTTTTTCAAGGCATTAAATTGCACTCAACGATTGCATCAGCCTAGTAATTACTATTGTTTTTTTTTTATTTTTTTTTAAATTTTTGACATGACAGTGATTAAAAGTTGGATAACACATGATTACACCTTTTTTTGTCACCCCTATGCCTGGTCAGATACGTTATAGGCCTATTACCTAATATAGAATGCATTTAGCCATGAACAGGAGAATTTTAATACTGAGGAAATTACTGAGATTGTTGAAACCATTTAAAAAGAATTATCAGTCGAAATCACATTTCTCCTAATTTGCTCCTAATTTGCTCCTATTTATTAAAAACTAAAGTAAAACCTTTTTACCACGGGCCATCTTAAGCAACGTAAAATGAGAGCCCACCTTTTCAAATCCCCGGATTTAAAATAATATCCACATGCAGGATATATTTGTTTACATGTGTGAAATTCAATATTTAATTTGGCCATGACCATTATAATCTATATTTTTTGCATAAACAATTCCATCACGCTTATCTAACACCCGATAAAACAAGGCTGACGTCATTAATCCATATTCACATGACAAGCGAGTGCATTGTTATTGGAAACGATATGGGAGAATAATTATAATTGATTGAATAATTTTTGATATTACACATTACATAATTTTAAATAACTAAAACGTATTGATGTTACATAAAGACTACAGCGGAAGCTTTCCAAACCCGAGGGGGAGGGAGGAGCGGAAGGAGGAAAATAAACTTCATTTTCATAAATTTAATCGGAACTATGCGCAGCCTCGTCTGAAATCCTCATATAGAAACTTTTAAAATTGTCTTGATTGTTTTTTATTTGCAGAGCCATAAAGGCATGATACAAGTGGGCTAGCGATCGTCACATGGTAACTGACATCGCCGCCCGTAGATCTTGTCAGTCAACACACTATCGTACAGCATGGGCATACAGCAGTTAATAGGTAAATAAATAAAGCGTTCGCCGAACGCATTTGTGTCGTCATGCTTGTCGCATTTTCTTAATGGGGACAAGCAAATGAGGTCACCAAGGTCACACGAAGTCACCAAGGGTACATGAAGTCAACCAAGATAGTCACCTAAAATGCTCATTCCAAGTTAATTAAAGATGAATCGGATTTTCGTTTTCATGCAGTAACCATTAATGTACAGTGTAAAGTGATGATTTTCTATATGAAGCGACTTCGATTTGAGCTTAGTTATTTTCACCAGTGATTATTCCAACAGCATTATTATACGCAAAACAACACGATTTGTTTGAAAATTGAGTGCCACCCTCATCGGAAATCTGAGTCAGCCTATCAAGAAACGCGTGCTACTCTGATATTTTAAAAGGATTACCTCGGACATTTTAAAAGTAGGGTACAATTTGATTCCTACCTTGAAATATTAAAAGTATAAATTTTAAGTCGTATTATGGTCAAACATGTTGCATATCACGTTTTGCACCTGAACTTTTTGAATCTCTCATTCAGGGATGTCCTTGGTCAGGGGAGGTTGGTTCTTTATTGTCTTATTTTTGATTATTGCAAAGGATTGCAGGAGGCGCAAACTAATTACAATTCTGTATGTCTGTCTGTGCTAACTGAGGTATAATTTGGTATGACTCCATGTTTTGATGTATTGCTTTATAATTCCGTCACTGCTTGTGTGTCTAATTTTTGCTACTTGTGTGTCTATTTACAAAGATAAGTCACGTATACTTGAGTTAACTTGTCTGTGGTGTATTGTGCATTGTGCATAATGTGTGCGTCTTTAAATTTTCGGTTAACCTTAATATTGCTGATAATGCATATTAATTAGCAATGCCACCAAACTCAGGTCATATGTCAACCATAGACACTACTTGAATTGCCATGGTTAGAGGTCACATGCCGTTGCAAAGGCCATTTGAGGGTCGAACTTGTGCAAAATGGTATTGCAAGCCAGGCGACACTAGTGGTCAGAGAACCGGCTCGTTTTTCGTCTACGGCAATTAGTAACATCCCCTAACGCCCCTTAACTGGCACTTAAATGCCCTTGTAAAAAAATTTTCACCCTGCCTTGTTTCAGGGGGAAATTGCCCTTAGATCTAACCGAAAAACTAGCTGACCTAGCTCCCTTTTTTGCGGGATTGTCAGATTTTTGCCTCTAGGGGAGTATGGCCATAGATATCGCATGGGAGATTTTACTCATATGCCCTGGATAACTAACATTGAGTCCCCCGTACATAGCACAATTTTACATTCCACAGCTACCTACTTCATATGACATTTTTTAACTGTCAGTAATGGGATACACTAGTCCACTGACGGTTACAAAATAGAATTATCCTCGCGTCTACCCCGGCTTGCTAAAACCCCCTTTTTTTGGTGCCAAATTATTTAATTTAATTTGTCAATTGTCATGTTCCGCCTCCTTTTAATCCAAAACAAATCCACCTGGTATGGAAGATCAGGGGTGATCTCAAAGTGATCGATAGGGGTTGTGTGTAACCACCCCCCCTCCGGAATAGAGTACCAACATGCCTAACCAAACACAAGGAACATCACGAAACTAGCATTACCTAGCAACTAGCAACATGCTAGCATTACGTCACAATGACGTCATAATAATTTCTAAATTTTAAAAAAAAAAAAAAAAAAAACACACACAGTGAAAAATTCAATTTTCGCCAAAAAGGTTAGGAAAATCAGATTTTCATGCGTTTTGCCTTTACTTGATGGGAAATGACTATTTTTATATATGACAATCATTTATAGCTGATAATGGGTGTTTTGAGTCGCTAAAATTGCGAAATATAAATTTTCCACACCATATATGCAGTATTTTCGTATTTTCCTCATCATATGACGCATGGTGACGTCATAATGGGGATGTTAGACTTATTTTGGTACCAATGGAAAGAAGAAACCTAAGCTTCCTTTGGTACCCAAATTACAGGAATCGGTGTTCAGTAACGAAAATATCACAGGGTGGTGGTACCACCCCCCCCCCTCGTCGGCAATTTTGTTAACAAAAATGGCTCAGGTAGACGAGGGTTATTGGTTGACACAAACACTGCCCTGTGGCTTTATCATTATTTTGCATACTTTTCAATTTTCACACACTAGTTTGCATAAATAAATTCCTTCAGATACAAAAAATCCCACCACTGATTTGAATGATGTTGGATCTAATAAGATCAGTTAGATTTTCTGTACTTTTGGCGCACTATTCTGACTCAGTACATTACAATAGCACTATAATGCCGTGTCATGACCCATAAAATCAATTGCTTTTATATGAACACAGACCAACTCAGGTTTCCTTTACTTAACATTGGTCACAAGTCCCACAAACCAGTCAACCTGGAAAGAGATCGGTAAGTTGAATAAACCCTCGCAAAATTTATATGTTTCAAAATCAACGCATGTAAATCAAGCATTTTCAGTGAACTTTTGACATTGCTCTATCAATCATATCAAACGCCTTCATAATGATATAACTTGTGTGCAATTAAAAAGTACCATATTCCTTTTGAGGTACGTTGAATTGAAGAGAAAAGTGTCCACCAATACGCCATTTTAATGTCACTTTACTTGTATTCACCGGCAGTCACTACCAGTAGTGAATGCTAACTGACATTATTTTTGCAAAATTTAATATATTCAGCCTGTGTTTTTTCTTCAGAGCGCAACAATATGTCCGCCTACGTTTTCATATACCAGAAAACCAGTAAGTGCAACTATCTGCCTTCCCAATAAAACATACAATACAATTTTATGCTGGTTTTTTTTTTCTTAGAGAATTTGAGGCAAGTTTCGATGCCATACCTGATCATGCTTTTAGTTGCGCTCGTAACACCACGGTAATCTCCCTCTCTAATGGCGCAATTATCAAAAGATTTTTAAAAATTCCATGTACACAAAACAGCAACCAACCGTTCACTCATGTCTATGAGGATCTTAAATTTTATCACGCATTTGATAACAATCTTATCACGCAGTTGACAAGAATTTCACTCAGCTTAAAACTGTTGTTACTTTACAGGTTGTTGTGTTTCCGATTTATGTGTATTGTGTTCTCACTTGATATGAAGCCTGGCACTTGCACATTCCTCCCCCCAACCATTACCGTGGAAACGACACTTGCCGGTGTTGATGGTACACGCAATAATGTTGTTGTAAGGCCCTATTCAATACTGTGCTATATTGATGTTAACCACTAAAGACGGTGATTTTTTGTTTATATCTTGGGAATGAGATGTGATTTGATGGCTCAAATTTCAGACGACATGAGAAAAACATACGGCCTTTCATCTGATAACCAAATTGAATATACTTCCGGGTAAATCGGGGGGTCCCAAAAACGATCGGAACACGCCCTTTAAGTAGATGGCTATAATGATAAAACAATAACATGACATGATGGGCTCATAATACCTAGTAAGCTATTACACATTTTGTTTAGCACACTGAGGTAATAGCAACAGTAGGAACATCGCTTAATGTGTTTTATGTAATTGTAGATTCAATAAATAGGACGAAGATAATTAATTGAATACCAATCCTATTTATAATAACGTCTTACGTACAAGAGCATCAACAACAACCAAACAATATAAAATTTAACCAAAATAAGTACATACACTCAGTATTTAATACTATTTACTTCTTAAAGAGTAAGAGATACCAAGAAAAAAATCGATGTATCCTGTTACGTAAGTTAGGACTCAGCCCTTGTTCTGTGTAGCTTAGAAAAAGATATCCACACTCCAAACCTTAACTTTAGTCCACTTTTTAGTGCAACTATGTTAAAAAGAAATCGGTTTGGGAAGAATAACAATCAACTGTATTCAGGTTTCATGAGTGGTTTCCGATTTCGTCCAACTGTCATGAATGTTTTAGGTCATGTCTGCGCACAATAATGCAGGGATATACTAAACATTCATAAACTACATGTTCATTTAAGGCACATCAGTGATTTGCTACATACTTGTGAACAAGATATATATATGCTATCCTATAGATACCCCTGCAGTGCGAAGTACTGAAAGAGCAGCCGAATAGTACAAGGAAACGATGTTTAATAATTACTCCGTTTCAGACCTTACTGTGTAACAAGTTATTGAATTGAGATTTCTATCTGAGAGCAGTTTTGTTTTCTTTCTTTTCTGTAATTTTTCAGGCGAATACTTAGAGTAAACCTATAAACGTATCCTTCACTTTCAAGCTATTCCTGCAAGTTCAAATATTTTGACGCTTCGTGTGAATCAATGATAGTATCGTTATCAACTCACTAAACTTTTGTCCACAGTTTTTATTTGAGTAGTTGAACTTCGTTGGCCCTGCAGCTACCTTTCATGGTCTGTGATCTCTTCGTTAAAATGGTGGGAAAGAGGGCAAGGTAAGTCAACAAAGAAATCTCCAAAGTGGAACAAGTTAAAAGTGAGCCCAGCAAAGGAAATATTCAAACAGGCCGAAATGATTCTTCCTGCAGTCACTGCGGCCGATACGAACGATTGGATTGTGTATACGTCCGCAAGTTCCAGAATATAATTATTTTACTATCGCCGTGATGGCGACAGTCACCTTCATGTGCACCTGAGAATGTTTTAAAACGCAATAGTTTGTAGACATTTCTAATAGACCATTAACCAGACGGTGTAGAGTGTATTAATACCATGGGCTATGGTAAAAGTCATGAAAAAATGCCTGCAATTAAATTGAGTTTTTTTTTTAATTTTTTAGGTTTTTTCTTTTTTTAAAATTCAAAATTGATTTCCAATGTGATGTATTATGAATTCATCTGATTTTGATTTCTATACGGATCCTGCACATTTGTTAATGACCCCCCGGGGGAATATTGTTTTGGCGTAGTGGTATTTTGTTTTAAACGAAACCGGCTCTCTAGAATATCTGTACTTCTAAAATGTGCTTTAATTGATTTTTTATTCAAGCATCATTGTTTATTTATTTTCATTTTTGGGGGCGTTATAGATGTGTATGCCATTTTGATCAAGATCAGCAATCTTGGGGGGGGGGGGGGGAGGGGCGTGCAGGACTTCGCAAAAAGTGGACTTTTTTCGAAAAAAATTAAAAATATTAAAAAAAAAAGTGGACCTAACCTCCATAATAAAAACAAAAAGTGGACTTTCTTGTCCACATTCTCTATATTTTGACCTTATTTGAAACAAATCAGCAAATGTGGACCTTTTACCTTTTGTGGGATTGGGGGGGGGGGGGGTTGATCATCAAGTAGTCCCCCCCCCCCCCCTTGCTAGGGCTGGCTTAATGGAAGGAATGGGGATGTGAGGGGGGGAGTTGAAAGATAGGTTGTTTTCAAAATCCAAATCATGCAATTTCAAGAAATTGCCAGAGGTTTGATATCACTTTACACACCTGGAAGGTCAAATAAAAAGCTTAACCCTAAAAGAGCCAGGCTTTTGGACCATCTCACCGCCGGGGGGGGGGGGGGCTAGTGTCTCGGAACGGATGATGAACTATCAATGATGTGTACCAGTGTTCAAAATGATCTTATCGAGCGCAATGATTCAAAGAAAAACAATAATGTAGTTTCGGCTTTGAAAAATAAACAAATAGGTGAGATACGACAAAAATGTCTAGACAAATTTGTTGCAATATATTAACTTCTAAATCGTACTATTATCACATGGAAATAATTATTATAAATCCAAATTGATGCTAATCCATAGGCGATATTCAATAATAAAATCTGATATTTATTTTCGATCATATTTGAAGGACGAGAAACCTATGAACAACATCTGAAAAGCATTGCACTGCTGAAGTATTTCACGTGTCATGAGTGGATGTGGAACAATGAAAAACTATGAGGCCCTGATGAACCATCCCAGAAACGGGACAAACAGGTGGGTACCCGTTGGAAGGTGTGAAGGCAATTCCCACGTGCAATTTGTTGGATTTGTGTAGTGTGAGTGTGAGTCCCGGGTGTGAAATTATGCATGTTACGTGTATAGTAAATGAGAAACATAGGCCGCAATTTGGATTAGTATGGGACAGCGGAATCAGGAATCCAATGTTAATTAGGAAGATCATGGAGAATAACGAACATGTTTTCTAAAATATTTTGATTTTTAAAAGTTTCAAAACTGAATTAGTTGCATGGAAAGTGTTCAGATGTCCCAATTTTTCTCAAACTCTCTACTAAATTTGTGTTCGGTGTTCTGTATGGGATTCCAAAACCTCTTGACTGGAGGGAATATTACAACTTACTGCGTTGGAGTTAAGCAGGTTTGTGCTAAAAGAAGACCTGGGAGCCACAAGACGTCTTCTAATCAGGTGGAGATATCTTCGTAGTGTCTCTTCAGCATTCTTCTTCCTTGGTATTCAACATTCTCTACAAAGGAAATGGGCACATGAGCCCTGTGTAAAATTAGTATAATTATTAAGTTAGTTGCTCTATAAATTTCTTGATAACATTATTCTAATAGGGTTGTAACATCAAATTGTAGAATTAAAATTTAAACAAAATAAGTGGAGTCAATAAAAACCCTACTCAGATAAAAACTAATTAAAATAGTTAAAGAATTATTTTTGCTCATATGTTCGCTTTGGTTATAAAGAGGTGATCTAATAAACAGGCTTTCAGAAAACGTTATGTGGTGTCATTTGGAATTTAGAGGAAAAAGAAGTTTATGCCTATTTTGTGAGGAGGTAAAATCCTTGGTTGGCCGATTTTGAGCCAAAAAGATGCATCGTTTACATAGAGTAACATGGTCTTCAGCAGTTGGATTTGATTAAAAAACACTTAACACCAAAGTATTGTTAACAATAGAAGGTAGGGAGAGTAAATGAAAGATTATAAAAATAATATCCCCGGACATTAAAAAAAAGGCTGGTTTAAAAAAAAAGGTACAATTTCCCAATAAGGAAAGTCAAGATAGCTGGTAAGACCACAGTTTACTTGGTTCAGCAAGATTCATGGTTTTAACCTAAACGAAACTTGAGAGCCAAGTGAAACCATAGAAGGTTTTGTATTCTGATGCGTGAATTCAATTCACAGAAAATCAGCTTTAGTTTCTCGCATGTAAGGAGCTGAGTATACTGCATTTGGGCCAAATAATTACTTTGAGATGTCAAAACACAAATCTCTGAGCAGTGCATTTTTTTCATGAACCGAGACTTGAGATGGAGTTGATTTTTCCAATAACTGACTCTTTATGATTTGAACACTGGTAATTTAATTTGATGAAGATATTTTACTTAGTTATGTTACACATCCACAATAGACAGTTTATCAAACTGATATGTTTTTGTTGAGAAGAAATTGATCTCTCACTCTGAAAATGCATGTGTGAATTGCATCTATGCGACCTTATAATACGTTATTGTATACGTCGGTGTCAGTCTTTCCGCACAGCCATTATATGGCTAAAATCGGCAAACAGAATTTTTAGGTCTCTCCGCAAAATTGACGTAGTTTCTGAACCAAAGTCCGAAAGACAACAAATAAAAATCTTCTGATAGCTGTTTCTCCCTGTAAACAACAACGGCAACATTCAAGCAAAAGTAAAGTTTAACCTTTGAAGAGAAAACATTCTTTTCCTGAATGTAGGGTTTTTATTGACTCACACTGTACATTGAAATATAAATCCAATTGATGCTAATCCATAGCGATATTCAAATAAAATCTGCTATTTATTTTCGATCATAATTTTAGAATGACGAGAACCTATGAACAAATCCTGAAAGCATGCCCTTGCTGAGTATTTCACGTGTCATGAGTGGATGTGGAACAATGAAAACTATGAGGCCCGGAGTGAACAACCCATCCCAGAAACAGACAAACAGGTAATCATTGAAGTCCAATCCCGCTGATTTTGATGTTGTGTATTGATGTGAGTCCCGGGTGTGAGTGGCGAGTGTGAGTGTGGTGTGTGTGTGTAAATTTTAGAGCCTGTACTGTATATGTAAATAAATAAAACATAGGCGAAATTTGTATTGTATGGACAAGCGGCATCACGAATCCAATGTTAATATTAGAATAGTCATGGCGCATACCGAACCTGTTTTTCTCTAAATATTTTGATTTTTTCAAGTTTTCAAACTTGTATTAGGTTTTGCATGGAAGTGTTCAGATGTCCCAATTTTTCTCACACTCTCTACTAAATTTGTGTTTAGAGTGTTCTTTATTATATGGATTCCAAACTCCTTGACTGGAGTGAATATCTACAACTTCTTGCTTGGAGTTAAGCGTTTGGCTAAAAGAAGACCTGGGAGCCACAAGACGTCTTCTAATCAGGTGAGATTCAACTCTTCGTACGTTGTCTCTTTCTCGCATTCTTCTTCCTCCTTTTGTAATTCCACATTCTCTAACAAAGGAAATGGCAATGAGCCCTGTGTAAAATTAGTATATTCATTAGTTAGTTGCCTATAAATTTCTTATATTAAACCTTAGTCCTAATCGGGGTTGATACACATCACAATTTAGATAAAACTTTAAAAACAAAATACATTGAAATATAATATAATTGATTAATTTTTAATATAAATTCGATTTGTGCTTCTTTATTTAACCATTTAAAGAGTATTGTTTAATAACTATTATTTGAACCTCCAGCAGGGTAGATGGGTTGAAATACCTGGTGTTTCCATCCTACACTATTGCTGATCGCCAATTGGGTTAAAATGACTAAATTCTATCCGCTCTCTAATCATCTTAAGTAACGTAGCTCTCGTAGTAACATTTGTATATGCTAAAAATGTACTTTGGTTGATGTGAAGCGTTCCAAAGTTCTAAACGAAAGGGTTGTTGTCGGCCCTATTTTTTAGCTTCATGAGTTTACATGTGTGCCAAAAAAATAAAGTTGAATCTGTTTTTATAACCCATTATTTACTTGCAGAATGCGTATGCTACGAATTGTTATCAACCCGGTATCTTTGCAGGACTTTGTATACGTATTCTGGGCAATTCGCAGCTGGTCAACGCAACATGTGGTATTTACTCTTATTAAACTTTCTCTTCCAAATCTGCGGTTCTTAAGGGCAGCCTTGACCCCGCACAGAAAACCTAATTACTGTGATGTCCAAGACGGTGTATTCTCTTGTGAATCATACTAGACTATATTATAGCCCTGAATGCTGAGATCTGCGCTTTTAAAACACCCTTAGTCTATGAATACATTTCGAACGTGGAAATACCTAGTGAACATTGCTAACCTGGAACGACATAGTTGCACGAAGCAAAACGGGGGTCAGTGATGCATGTGTATCCTCATTACAAGATGTTGGGGGTCCTACTTCCGCAAAACAACCAGATGTCTGGCGCATGGATCCTTCGTTCAATTTTGAACTGCAATTTACTGTGACTACAAGGTAAACATGTTATTAGATTATGTCATCATAATTGACTAATCGAGAACAACCCACAACACATTGTGGCCAGACTGTTTGCGAGGCATGAGCCTAATCCAGATGCATTACGAGACTCCACTGCCCGCATTTGGACGACCAGACGACGTCCTGTCCAGCCGTATTGATATTGTCATTTAAATCAGTGATGCGCCTCAGCTTCATAATTCGAATGTTATTTGGTTGCCTTTGGATTTTCCTGAGATAACATAGCTGAAAACTGACTAAAGTGACTGAAGCATTCCTCTTCTCCCCTACTTTAAAAAAAAAAAAAATCAAACAAATAGTTGGACCTTTAAACCCCTTTTGTGGATGGGGGGGTGGGGGGTTGATCAGATATGTTTTCCCCCCCCCCCCCCCTTGCGTACGGGCCTGGCTTAATGGAAGTAATGTGGGACGGGAGGTATGTAGTTTAAAGATAGTGTTTTTCACCATCCAAATCATGCATTTCCAACGCAATTGCCAGAGGTTTGATCTCAACTTTACACACCTAGGAAGGTCAATAAAAAGGCTTAACCCTAAAAGAGCCGGCTTTTTGGACCATTTTCATCACCGTCTGGTGGGGGGCTAGTGTCTCGGAAAAACGGATTGATGAACTATCATTGTGTTGTAACCATTGTTCAAAATGGTCTTAAACCGAGCGCAATGCTTCAAAGAAAAACAATCATGTAGTTTCGGCTTGAAAAAATAACAAATAGGTGAGATACGAACAAAAATGTCTCGGACAAAATTTGTTGGCAATATAATAACTCTAAATCGTATATTATCACATGGAATAATTATTATAAAAAATCCAATTGATGCTAATCCCTAGCGATATTCATAATAAAATCTGCTATTTATTTTCATCATAATTTTTAGAATGACGAAACCATGAACAAATCCCTGAAAGCATGCACTGCTGAGTATTTTCACGTGTCATGAGTGGATGTGGAACAATGAAAACTAAGGCCCCTGATGAAACCCTCCCAGAAACGACAAACAGGTATCATTGAAAGTCAATCCCCGTGCAATTTGTGTATTTTGTGTGTGAGTGTGAGTCCCCGGGTGTGATGCGAGTGTGGTGTGTGGTGTGTGTTGTATATATGCATGTCGTGTATATGTAAATGAAAACATAGGCGCAAATTTGTATTAGTATGGACAGCGCATCAGGAATCCATGTTAATTTAGGAATATCAATGGAGCATACCGAACATGTTTTCTAAATAAGTTTTTATTTTTTTTAAAGTTTCAAACTGGAATAGTTGCATGGAAAGTGGTTTCAGATGTCCCCAATTTTTCTCAAACTCTCTACTAAATTTGTGTTAGGTTGTTCTTTATGGATTCCAAACCTCTTGACTGGAGGGAATATCTACAAACTTACTGCGTTGGAGTAGCAGTTTGTGCTAAAAGAAGACCTGGGAGCCACAAGACGTCTTCTAATCAGGTGAGATTCAATCTTCGTTATTTCCTTTCTCAAGCATGCTCTTCTTTTCTTCCTTTTGTAATTCACATCTCTACAAAGGAAATGGCAATGAGCCCTGTTGTAAATTAGTATAATTATTAAGTTAGTTGCTCATAAATTCTTAGAATTAAAACATTATTCTAATAGGGTTGAACTCAAATTTAATTAAAATTTAAAACAAATAACATTGAAATATAAATTAATTTGATTAATATTTTAATATAGAATTCAGATTTGTGCTTCTTTTTAATCTAATAATTTAAAGAGTATTGTTGTAATAGACTATTATTTGAACCTCCAGCAGGGTAGATGGGTTGAATGAACTGGTGGTTACATACCTACAATTTGCTGATCTACAATTTTGGTTAAATGACTAAATTCTATGCGCTCTCTTATAATCATCTTAATACGTTAGCTATCGAATATTACATTTTGGTATATCTTAAAAATGTACAGTTGTTGATGTGAAGCAGTTCCAAAGTTTTCTAAACGAAAGGTTTTTGTTGTCGTCCCTATTTTTAGCTTCATGAGTTTACATGTGGTCCAAAAAAATAAAGTTGAATCTGTTTTTATAACCCATTATTTACTTGCAGAATGCGTATGCTACGAATTGTTATCAACCCGGTATCTTTGCAGGACTTTGTATACGTATTCTGGGCAATTCGCAGCTGGTCAACGCAACATGTGGTATTTACTCTTATTAAACTTTCTCTTCCAAATCTGCGGTTCTTAAGGGCAGCCTTGACCCCGCACAGAAAACCTAATTACTGTGATGTCCAAGACGGTGTATTCTCTTGTGAATCATACTAGACTATATTATAGCCCTGAATGCTGAGATCTGCGCTTTTAAAACACCCTTAGTCTATGAATACATTTCGAACGTGGAAATACCTAGTGAACATTGCTAACCTGGAACGACATAGTTGCACGAAGCAAAACGGGGGTCAGTGATGCATGTGTATCCTCATTACAAGATGTTGGGGGTCCTACTTCCGCAAAACAACCAGATGTCTGGCGCATGGATCCTTCGTTCAATTTTGAACTGCAATTTACTGTGACTACAAGGTAAACATGTTATTAGATTATGTCATCATAATTGACTAATCGAGAACAACCCACAACACATTGTGGCCAGACTGTTTGCGAGGCATGAGCCTAATCCAGATGCATTACGAGACTCCACTGCCCGCATTTGGACGACCAGACGACGTCCTGTCCAGCCGTATTGATATTGTCATTTAAATCAGTGATGCGCCTCAGCTTCATAATTCGAATGTTATTTGGTTGCCTTTGGATTTTCCTGAGATAACATAGCTGAAAACTGACTAAAGTGACTGAAGCATTCCTCTTCTCCCCTACTTTAACTAATGTTAATGCTCAGAACATTAAAACTTTAAAATATAAAACCTAAAAAACATAAAGTTTAGTACCACTTTAGTACTTGTTAAAATACAATAAACTCCACTATATGTTAATATTGATGCAGTCCACACTTAAAACAACATTAACATGTTAGTATCTGCATCTGTGGGCCGCCACAGCTGGCATGACCTAGCAATCCGTTGTGTGTGTGTGTGTGTGTGTGTGTAGGTGTGTGTATGTGTAGATATGTGTGTTTTATGTTGTGTGTATATTATGTAGGGGTGTGATGTTGTTGTGTGTGTTGTCAAAAAATGTTAATTTTTGTTTAAATTGCTATCAATTGACAGTTCAATATGAGCAAACTTGGAAGTCATAGATGGAACAGGGGTTCCTCATTTGTTGATCAGTCACCAGAGCATGTGCCAAGGCAAAGGTTCATGTGGTCATGTTAAGAAGATTATATTCTTTTGATATAGCCAGCCGTGAAAGCCGAGAACCGCGCCATTCTAGTTTTAACGGGAGGGCCTTCTATTTTTCATAAATGTGATGTTCCCTCCCGGTGACAATGGTCCATGTCTATAATCCCTCCCAGTTTTCAGAAGTACAAGCATAGCTCTTGGATAAAATGTTTTATTCCATTAAATTTCCGAACGTAGGTGGAGATTTAATTGAGATGAATACACCATTCCAACAAATTTTGTTATTTTTGTGAAAGTTTAAAACAGGGGAAAAGGCTGGATTTTGTATATCTTTGGGTCACAATCTTTAAAAATTCTCCTATTGTTAATTATTTGAAGGACCCATATTATAATTGTCCTTTTGGAGACTCGTTGCATCGTAAAGTATTTATTGCGATTGTAAGTCCTACAAATTTTCTACCAATATAATTATCGTAGGGGACTGCCCAGGAATGATTTTTGCCAAATGTTTCCCCTTTTCAAAGTCGAGCTCTGAAGGTTGGTTCAAGAATCATTGGGTATGGTTATTAAGGAATGCCGAGACTTTTGGGTCCAGGTCATGTAGGTTCAAATAAGGTAAGTGACCACAGTAAAACTTAAGTTGGAATGTTAACCTCTCAGGTAAAGGAAATAACATGCTACATTTTATTTTACATACATACCCCTAACGTCCTTTTCGGAATGACCTACCAACCTGCCTGACGATCACAGCAAAACAAAAAACAAGTGTGTGGGGGGGGGGGGGGGTGAAAAAAAATAAGGGGGGGGGGGGGGGGGTGGGTGGGGGGGGGGGGGGGTAGCAATTTTTTCTTGTTATCGATCTAGGGGTCTGCTCGTGATTTTTGAAAGTGGCAAAAGGTCATTAGGGGACATTATGAGACATTAGGGATATGTGAATAAATCATACTGCAAAGTTCCCAATATTGACAATTACCCAGCAAATAACTAATTGAAGGGAAAAATAAAATGGTAACGATGGGGGGCGCGTCCATTTTACCAATATTACGGCCAGTTTGTGACGTTTTTTACCAAATTATATATGTAATAATCATAAGTTGGATTTCTATTGTCACAAAATCCACCAAAAATACAATGGTAAATATGCACAAAAATCACGAAAAAAGAATTAATGCAAAGCTTTCTTTTACAAATCTGATTACTTTTTAAACGGCTTTGAAAGAGTCAGTGATGGGTTTGTTATAACATAATGTTTTACGGTTTGTTTCCCATTACGATTGTCAATACAGACGTGAGAATTGAGTACCTGGTTTGTATCCCTTTAACTCGATATGTATCGGTAGTGATTATATTGAACTAAATAACCAATTTACCCTCAATACATTTAACTTATCCTTCAGATTACAAAATATCCTCCTCTCCCCTCCCATTAAAGGTGCAACGAGAGATTTCAATAACAGGTGTCCCTAAAATGTGAAAATTCTGATTTTTGCATTGGTTAAGCTTTGTATCACACCACATATCTCCATCTACAGGATATTCTGAGAATTATTTCTTTGGGCAAACATTGTGGACATTTCTAATTTCCTATAGGAGCAAATATGAAATTCAGCCTACGATTTAGATTGAAATATAAGCATATACAAATACCTTTTTGTTTCCAACTTTTAAATTTCTTTACCACAATACAAGGTAAGAAACTTTTGAGTGTGTATCTTATAATTCACTGTCATTACACCATTACAATGGTGTCTCAAAATCTCTCTTGAACCTTGAAAGTGTACTAACGCTAATGTTTAATTTAAGTCTGTTTTATAAGATTTCTTTTTGGTCTGAAGAAATAATATCTACTGCAATAATTATTGCCTTAATTAGCAGAATTAACTATAATGTTGCCCCTGATGGTCGCCATGTTCGGCATTGGGTGACGTCGCTCGCATTGGTGACGTTGTATTACTTTGTATCAATAGATAAAACCAGGTGTCTAAGGAATGTCTAGGGTACTCTGGTCAGGAATCGGATTATATATGTGTCCAGTAGAAAAGCAAGTAACGATCGATTAAAAACTGGGTCTGGATTCTTGAACAGAATATATAGCTGAAAAGGTTTGGTTATGGCATTCACTAATCTTTCACTGGCTACTTCTTTCAACCCACTATGTACTATATAGACCAGTTACCATCCTATACTCACTTCTTTTTGTTGCCTGCGAATCCATTCCTGCTATTCGTTATGGCCCATAGTAATTAAAACTCTAACAGACTATACAATTGCCCAGTGTGGTAACAGTCAGGCGACTATTTCAAGATACCAGGCCCTAACATTGTTACAAACATTGCTGTTAACTGGTCTATACCATCAGATTTTAATTTTTTCCTCGTGTTGCCTATCAAAATGGTTGCAATCATACGGAAGATATTATAACGGTTTACGTTTGAATCTACTATAGTGTCATTTTTTCTGACTGAAAGACTTCATTTGAAACAAAATGTCATTTATAATAGGTTGAAGCGCAAATTATATTACCCTGGCATTTCGCTTAGACTAGAACTAATTAGCCTCTGCTTTTCACCGTTTTCGCCATTGTGGTCAGCCTCGAACGGATAGCTTACGAATTGAAGCATTTACCAACGATCATATTCCCTTGCAATGAACCAATGACCTTGTCAATACCAATGATGGACAGAGTCCTTATGGCCTTTCCTTCCCCTACAAATTTTCTGCATCGTGATGTATATCACAGAATCAGATTGCAGAATCGTAGGGGATTCATATGGAACTCTTCCCCATGACTTTTATGTAACACAATCCTTATATTATTGTCAATCGCGCTTTTCATGCAAATAGCGAACATTTAGCAAGGCTAATTGAAGTCCCACTTGTCCATATCACTTTTAAATCCCTTTTTAATTGGTCAAGTAGCAAGTAGTGTATCGTACGGTGCACTTTGAAGGTGTCAATTGATTTTTTTACGGTGGAGAAATGGGATTGTCCCAGTTTATAGCATTAATGGCGCTGCTGAATGTTTGTTTTGCTCACTTAAAGACGGATGATCTGATTTAATTGTGTGAACTTTTTCGTCTTGATAGAAAGACCTTGCCTCCGGATTCCCACCTGTAATGTTTTCGCCGATATTTAAAACTTTTCTGATGTGAGAGCAAAAATGTTATTTTTAAGTCCGCCCATATAGTACTGTGTAAAATTTGATACAGGTCAACCAAAAGGGGCACATTTTCACTCTTTACTTTCAAAACCAAACCATCGTTTACGTCGTTAATTCACAGGATAATGAGAAAATAGTCAATCCGCACCAAATTATTCCAATTCAGGTAAATATGGGGCGTCGGAGCTAATAGCGATCGGGCCATGACCTAAACCATGCTAAATACATTTTGGCTGTAATTAGTCCGGTGTCACGAACTAACACTCCTATGATGTAAAGTCTACAGTCCACTCTCTATTCTACTGTTGCATTTTGTACTGTCACGTATCATTTTCCAGCACTGTATACCCTATGAACTCATCTGTAGTGTACCCAATCCTATCCTTCCATATGTTGTTTGGACCCTCCTTAATGTGAAGTGATCTGAGCTGATCACCCCCCCCCCTTTAAGGCTCCGTAATGCATGGTGGGTAATGTTTTGTTGGACACTATATGACCGCTTCCAGTGTCGATTATCCTTAAGAAGGCATCGTCTTTTCACACCACAATTCAGCACTAAGCACTTGAGGGATCCAGTCCAACTAATGGCGCAAGAAATCATCAACGCAAATAGTGAACATAAATTGCTTCATTTATGAGTCTGTGAAATTTGGATTCTTCTGTGTGGATTGTTTTCCAGGTGTGAGACCTTTATATTTAGAGCTATTGTGCATTGCGAGGTACTCTGTAACATCATGGTAACAATGGTAAAAACTGAAACAAGTGTATTTGTGGAGTCCCATTAGAGCGCCTAACTACCGACAGATAAAGCGCCAATATTATCCATCCATTGTGAACTATGTGATTTTCGTCAGTCGACACGTACATCATCTACAATGTTCGCGTTTTATTTCCCGTCATTATTGTTTTTACGTGCACGCGGACCTATTTATGGTGAACTCTCACACGGGCTTTTTCAAACTATGATGACCTTTTTGTCGAAGCACCCCACAAGCCACAAAAATCCTACCATTCCATTGCATACTCTCTTAAAACGAAAGAGGGAAAACCACTCGTAAAAGCGTGAAATCTCACTCCAAATAAGTGCCATCTGAGTGACGCATCTTTAGAGTGAGATCCACTCCAAATAAGAGTGACAAAATAACTCTAGAAGAGGACTGATTAAACCTCCTTTTAGAGTGAACTAGTCACTCTTATAGAGTTGTGATTCTTTAGGAATTTTTTTGGTTTTGGTGTAGTATATTTATGTAGGTCATAATTCATAGCATCGTGACATGAATGATATTGTGGCGAATCATTGTCATGATTCAGTGAGACATGCATGATCGTGGCATGCATGACGTGTATTATCACGGTATGCATGCCCGTGACATGCATGATTGGGCGTTTCGTAATGTGTAACCTAGCCTGGCCGGAGCCTGGCGCAGACTAGTCCCGTATGTACGAGTGATAATACAGACAAGAACATTTAATGGCTTCTCCACACTTTGTTGTAAATGCCTGAAACTGTGACCGATCACATACAATATACTCACCCGTGAAGATATCTATGATTTTCACTAATTTCAACTTCGTCCAACCGTTTGCTGACGGTCTCATTTAACTCGTCCGCCCTGTTGTTCGCATAATCACGCGATTGCGGCGTTTCTGATGGGCTATTAGTTCATACGAAAAAAGCATGAGAATTTTCTAACTCTTTTGCGCTAAACTCCGGTCGATAAGAGTTCAGAGTGGGCCTTACTCCGAAGAAGAGTGGCATTTTGAGCCACGCGGTAAGAGAGTGAGCTCTGTTAACCGGGAGGGAAGGGTCCGGGGTGAATTTTTCTCGCATCTTTTAGAGCTAAAAGCCACGCGATTAGAGTTAATTTAAAGTAACTCGAAATTCAGAGTGAGTTTTCACTCTTTCATTTTAAGAGAGTACTGCTGGATTTGTTGGCAAACATGACGCTCCAATCAACCCAGGGATTATGTAAACCAAAACGAGCGTGGGTGCAAACACTTTTGATAGTTGATGCTCTTGGTTGGTTGATGCCCACAGATAACTTGATGCAAGCGTGTCAAGGCTTGTTGAAATATGAGTGGGTAACATGGGTATTAGAGGCATGATTTCTCTAAACTATGTCTTTATAAACTCTCCAAATAGCAATGTGCATTAGATTGTTATGGTTCAAAAACTAAGTTTTGAATGTGTCTAAATTAATATATGATGTGATGAGGACTAACTCTTCAAGGTTGTCTTGTGGTTTTTTTTCTGTATCCAAGAACAGTACAAAACACCACCAACGGAAATCTAACTAAAACCTTGATTCTTAACACTTTTGACAGGTGTACGGTGTAACAGGCGTCACCCTACTGTTTATCAAACAAAATTTATGAGCCAAAACTTAAAAGCCCCCCCCTCCCCCGCCCCCCCGCCCCCCAACAGGCTGAACAAATTGTTGTACCTTGGTTTATATCCGGAGTACACAACATTTTTTGTTGTACAAATTAATACGGTCGCTTGATTTTGGGGTTTTGAAGGGGAAAAGATTTTTGCCCCCTTTTTTGGAAAAAATACCATCTCTTATTTCCACAACTGGCAAAAACTAAGGTGTTAACATTAACACCGGCGGTGTTCTATTACAGGAACGACACACCAAGAGGGTGTCAAAGTTCAACACATCTGGTTTTATTTTAACACCTATTGTGTTAAACAACACCAAAAGCATGTTTTTAACACGTAATTATAGGTGTACAAATACAAAGCAAAGGTGTTGAATTTTGATACCCTCTGGTGTGGTCCTCCTGGCGATGTTAATTTTAACAAGACAACACCAGATTTTGCGGTGCAGTAGGTTTTTTGGTTTCTTTTTTCTTCTATTTTGTACTGTGGGCTTTAGCCTGGTGGGATGGGAAAGAAACATACACGACGCCTCACCAAGGCCCCTGCCTTAAAGTGATTGTTATTGGTTTTTGAATCTATCGCACATATATAATGAAAATATCCCTAAGTCAAGGTACCAGATGGTTTTCAAGGCCATTAGAGTATGCCTTGCGAAAAATCCAGATTTATTCTGACAAATGTACACAACTAAGGCCGCCGTTCGTTCCCTAGAGAATAGAATTGGCCCTCAGCCGAGAGCATTCGCTCCGACATTCGCTCGCCAATGTTCGCCCGGTATGGAGAGATTGTTCTTCAATTCAAATGTCTCGTGCGGGTATTAAATTGAAGTAAGGGAGAGGACATTCGCTCCGGCTGCTCGGCCCTAAAAAACAGGACTTAACGGGCCAACAATAACCTACCAATTAGCAGTACGACGATCAATAAACGACTTGTCAACTCTGCGTGCGGTCAAACGGGGCGTGTATGCTCATATACTTGTGTGAATGGGGCATGGACCAAAGCTGCAGTTCTTCTTTTTTTTCTAATAGAATATTGGCTTTTGAAGGAAAAAATCGGAAATTTGATATGTTGCCAAGGAATATTTCCTCATTCAAAACCCATGGAGCTAGAGAGAAATCAACTCAACTGTAAGTTTTTTTAAAAATTTATATATTAATATGGCCAAAGGAACACCCTTGATCGACCCAACACCCACAAACCGGCGGCCCAAATCGGTTTGTAGTTTGCAGTGTATATGGCGTACTCTAACTTGATAAATTTGGGTGCGGTTCATATAATGAAAGAGGGATGCTTTGACCACCATCGTCTGGAATTGTGTATTTGAAAAACACGCGGAATTTACTTAAAAAAAAATACCCCAATTAACTACAATGTCAAGCGTTTGCAGTACACACTTGCGTTGCTAAAGATTGATTTTTTATTCCGCGAGAGTCGCATAATGGTATTGAAGTTTTTAGGATATATAATCACTGAATAACGCACATAATCACACAAATCTCGAGATCATAGTCAGTTGGTTTTTATCATATTTTATTGCATTGTACAAAACCGCATATCAGCCTACGTTTATGTAACATCACAGTAAAATCATATTGTACAAACTCCAATAGTTTTCTCCCACAGTACATACTGTGTATTTAACATTTCTTTTAGTTTTTGGCGAAATTTGGCATCATAATTACTTCTGTTCGTCGTGTTCTACAAACCACAAATTTAAAAATGTGAGGTCACTTAATGACTTTATATTATGGATGTTTTTTTTTTTTCTCAAAATTAACATATCTGCTTTCACATACTGTCGTGTTTCCAACTCGCCCATTCATCGTTTTATATAGCGTTATTTTCCGGGGTCGGTTCTATTTTGCCGACGAAAATAAACGATTTACACTAATAGAGATCTATTGATGTATATCATCGTTCTAATAAACAGAGGTTTTCGCCCTCATAGTGATCTAATTCACATGAATACGATGTAATCTCCCGGTGTATTTTTGTAATCTGCGTCGTATTTTGCAATATATATACATTATTATAGTTTCCCATACAGACTTATAACTTTAACTTAATTAGAAGTTTAAACTTGCAGTTTTACATTTCAGTTATGTAAATGTAATCTCCATAATGTTTTCTTCACACATAAAGTAAACTGTTTCTTTTTGTTTTCATGGCTTTATACATGGAATGATCTTGGTCGATTTTCAATGATGTTTCTCAGAAAAAAAGTGTTTTGAAAAATGACATCCTTTTATTCCCCAATGTAATGCTATCAAAACGTCAGTATATATTATTTAAAATTTGTAGCAAAAGACAGTACAAAACAATGTTATGTATAAAATACGACAGTCTAATTGTTTTATTCCCCAATGAATTCTATTAAAACATCAGTGTATTATTTAAATTTGTAGCAACAGCTACAATTAAACCAAAGGCAACCAAAAATAAATTGTCCCACAAAATCTTTTAGGAACTATCCAAGAACATTTTTAGCTATTTTTGGTCTCTTTGAAACTTATTTGTTTTGTGTTTTCCTTTGTCTGTTCTCATTTTGAAATTGCAAATCAGTCTGATAAAAGTAATTTCCAGTCAATATCAGAGAGAGGGCTGATGTACATGGGTGGCCTATGAAACCCATTTATACGCGCAACGGCGGAACCCATGAAAAAAAAACACATTTTATTACGGGAACTGTAATTCCGCTCCTATTAATGATTATGCATAAACCCAATGAAATAGTATACTCTCTAAATTTCTCAGATAAAAATGGAGAACAAATCAGAATTTGTGATTAATTTTTTTTAATCTCTATGTAGATTAATATTCAATGCATTTTGTGATTAGGATGTGACATTTTGATGACTTCTAATGAAAGGTTCAAGTGCAAAGCTTTCCAAGAAACCCATGGCAGCATGTAACAACATATAGATGATATGCTGTCGTATTGGCCTACAGCATTGTCATAACGTATAGAGCACATCATTGCGATCACCTCTGAATATAACTAATTATATCAAAAAGAAGAAATTATTTTTTTCCTTATATCAATAGTCTCCGAAGTCGAAATATAAAACGCAGAACAAAAAATTAGTAAGACTGTGTGGAATAAACTTTTATGTGAGTAATAATCCCAAACTACTTAAAAGTTTGAGCGTGTTTAGGTTAAAATGAAGCTTTATTTTCGAAGTTTTGCACTCGCGAAAAGACGGGTTTCCTACATTTTCAGACTCGAAAGGTTAAAATTTAGTTTAAAAAATAAAAAGGGGCCCGTTTGCAGTGTTTAGGTATTAGCAGATAAGGGAAATTGCGGATGTTCCTGTGGCGTGTGCGTTGATTTGTGCAACATAAAATTTATTAATTATATATACACGTAGTCCTATTTTGTATTTAAAAAAGTATATAGACCTTTGTGTTCGCCTTTATTTTTTTTACGTTATTACGGTTGTTATTCACTGGACGGGGTTTAATCATGTACGGCCTCCCCTGACAAAAACATAGGCTATTAATAACATAAAATGGTAGATGTGAACAAGTCAAGTGGTTAGCTTTTGCGTGTGGTACTTGAGAAAGTGTCCCCGTCGGGAAATCGGATAATCAATTTGTCGCACAAAAGAAAACGGGGGGCAGTTAATTGGTAATGGATAAACAAGTCTATGGAGGGTTGGAGAGAAGTTCGCTCACTTCTCAGGGAAAGAGCAGGTAGGAACAAGGGAAAAATATCCTATCATGGAGATGTTCGCTCGAACTGCAAGGAGAAGTTCTCTCGCCCGAGAGAATATGGGTGAGCGAATGTCTCTCGGCTGAGAGCAATTCTATGGGAACTGCCCCAACTGTACAGAGCAATCAGGAAGCTACATGTTTATTCCATGTGCGTATATTACAACGCTGCATGCAATACCGAACCAGAAGCCAGCGAAAATATATCCCATACGCGCATATATCCGTGCAAGTTTGCCACAAGCCTCATCTTGTGAACTTCGTTGTTGAGCACACAAAGGATAGGAGCGAATTCGTTTAGAATTTTTTATAGAAAAAAAAACTACACTTTTTAAAACCTCATGATTGAGAAAAATTTTAAGAGGAGTGTTTTCGATACACATTTTGTGATAACAAAGGCTACTAAACACTAAAAATCATGAAAAAAGTGGACATTTGAAAAAGGTTGCGTACGTAATATTTATAGTTTTATCGCACATTAGTCGCACGACCACTGATCTCTAACAAATGGATGGCTACACACACAGTAATGTGCTATTCGGATGAATGGACAAATCGGGCGGGAATCTTGGTTACCGAACACATACCATCCCAGAGACAACTGTTTAACAGAAGTTGTAACACGGGGCACGTTTGGAGACATGCCATCCCATACGCGCAAATACAATGAGCTCAATGACTTGGCTTGATTCTGTAGTTGTATGTCGCTTATCCACATTTCATGGGAACAATTTTGTATTAAAGACCGGTGTTCTGTGAAAGGAGTATGGTCCGGTAGGAAAACCATAGCCCGGGCTCCATTAGACGACAACGGAATAGACGACAACGGAATAAGTTGCGTGAAGAGTCACTGAATCGATTTGCCCTATTGTTCCCCATGTTCTCGACTTTGTCCCGGCGGACAATATCTCTGCCACACGGCTCTTAACCTCGTTGCGGCTCTTTTTGGCTGTGACCAATATGGCCATCAGTTCTTCAATTACGAAGCCCAGGTTTCCAACCATTGTATAGAGATTACCCATTGTATGAGCCTCAGTGTTTCGAAACACACTAATGCCCCAGAGAGCAAACTGACGTCGGCCGACGTCGTCACCGGTCGCGTCGGCAAACCAACGTCAGCACGACGTTGGGAAAACGGTTGGGGACAAGGAAAGTGGTCGGTAGATGGTCGGCAAACCCAACTCAAGCTGACGTTGGGAAAACGGTGGGGGAAAAGTGCGTCAGCAAACAACGTCAGCCGTAGACGTGGGAAGAAAACGGGTGGGGATAATTGGTCGTTAGATGGTCGGCAAACCAACGTCAAGCCGAAGTTGGGAAACGTGGGGGAGAAATGGTCGTTTGATGGTCGGGCAAAACCAACATCAAGCAGACGTTGGGAAAACGGTGGGGAAATGGTCGTGGATGGGCGACAAGCCAACGTTTTGTGATCGGGAGAAAAGTTGGGAAAATGGTGGGGGGAACTGGTCCTTTTTTGTTCGGACAAGGCCCCAAACGTTGGTCGATGTTGGGAAATGGTTGAAGCTGACTGTGAATGGCGTTTATGGTTGGTAAGCCAACGTCGGGGTGATGGGTGATGAACAGTTGGGAAAATGGTGGGGGACCTGGTCGTTTTGTGGTCGGAAGGCCAACGTTGTGGAAATAATTATATGTTGTCCCGCAGACTTATTAGCTAAATATTCTAATAGGCCTAATTCAATAAAAGGAAATTAGTAGGCCTCTAGCCACCAAACGGACAGAGCTTTCAGCAAAAAATAGGGCCTATGCTTAGCAACATTGTGCTTAAAAATAAAACATATGGCCTTTGCGTGACATATTTTTCGATTTTGTGCACTTTGTTTTCACGTGATACAGGGATCCTTGAGCTTTTCGGGTTTTTTTTTCACCTCTGTGAAGATCTGCTGACGATTTCGCCATTATGAGTTTTATGTCTTAAATTAGTGTGTGTTTCTATACTGTTGAAGCTTTTACAAATTGATATATTATATATTGCCCATTGATATCAAGCAGGACAAGTTAGCTCAATTGGATAGTCGTCAGTCTCTAATACAAAGGTATCTGGTTCGAAATCCGGTCAAGGCGGTAAGCGATTTCAGTTATATATATAATTACCTAAAATAAGATAGAACTATTAATGGTGTATAAGTGTTGAACAAACCCTAGGGAAATGTTCTTTTTGATTCATGGAGCCCAATTAGTGATTTTAGAACATGGAAAACATTCGTTTTATTATGGTTGGGATAAACCGTTGGCCAATGTGGCCAAACATTGGTCCAACGTCAAATACGACACATGTCCATCGGGTTGGGCCGCGGACAAAATGACGTGGCCCGACCGTCACTGGTCGACGTTGGCCCACCATCACGTGTGATGTTGGGCCAAAATTGTCCCAACGTTGTAATGCTTTCTGGGGCCGCGGTTACCGAGTAGCGCTTGATATGATGTAGAGTCCTAAATTTAGTTTAAAAACTATATCTCAAGAATCCCAGGCTCATTTAATAAAAAATTTTGATTTAATCATATATTTTATTTTAAAGGAAAACGTTAAAGTAAAGCTGTTGTTTTTATTTTAATTTCAATTTAAAGTAAACGCGATATAGTCTTTCAGACAGGCCCGAACTTGACTAACCACCGAACATCTTTCAATTGGTGTGAAAGACTAAACTGACTTGTGGCAAAACGATTTAGCGTAATATAATATAAACGTGGCGGCTTCCTTAACAGCGTCTAATGATCGAAAAGTTTTAAGGCATGAAAATGGTGTTTTCTTCGCAAGGCCCCCACATACTCCAAACCATGCAACCATCTGGTACGGTTCATTATTGGGATATTTCATTATATATTGGCCGCTAGGAGCTACCAATAAATCCCTTAAACTACACACAAGTGGGAAAATGTGTAAGCTATCATACCGTCAAAGCTGAGAGAAAAAACTTCGACATCCCAATCCGGGAGGAGCGGGGCGGGGGGGGGGGGCGGGGTTTTGGGGGGGGGGTACTCGACCCAAAATTTGGTTAGCGGTGTGCCGCCGCGGGGAAAAAGAATCGAACCCATGTTTATAGTGACCAATTGTACAAAAATATGACCTATTTATATAGTTGGTTCCGAAATTTCACCCATTTATATAGTTGGCCTTGAAATTTCGCACCATTTTCAATAGTAATGGTAGCAAAACGGCCCATTTTCATAGTAAATTTTTCCAAAAATCAGCAAATCACCAATTTTCCTGGCTGATTTTAGCACGAAAATCGGAAAAAAATGGACCCAATTTCATATTAAAATGCTCCCAAAAAGTGAAAAATTGAACCCATTTAGTTATATAGTAGCAATGACCTCAAAAAGTGACCCGTCTATATAGTCAAGCCTGGTGGGAAAAACCCATTGTTATAGTAAGGCGTGAAAATGTGACCTATATCGGCGGCATATATGTACCTACCCTTTTCCACTGAGTACCCCCCGGGCATCCAATAGCAATCAAAAAAAGAACTGCAAGAATGATGAAAAGCCGGATACACATTACCGCCAGGTGTAGGAAAATAGACTCTACAAATACATCAAGAAAATAAACCAGTGTGCAAATATGAAAATTTGGACTTCTGGCTAAAAAATTACGAACATGAGGGTCAGTAGTGGCTAGCTTAGTGGGTGTGGGCGCCCGAGGGCAAGATGTTTACTCCCCCCCCCCCCCCCCCCCAGCGGTTAGCGTGAGAAGAAACGTGTGGAGCCCCTTAATGTGGTCCCCATGCAGGCAAAGCCCCTTACAGGGTCCAGGGGATCTGGAACGGTTTTTTTGTCGGCAGTAGTTTCAATTTTTTTAGGGTCGTACAGTCGCCAAACTTTAATGCACGTACATGGGTCAAGTAAACAAATAATGAAGTCCAACTGAAAAAAAAAGAGCCCGATTATAGTGATATCATGTGAGGGTGAGTTGTGAAATTTTGTAGTCTCATACTGATGCGGTTAGGGTCGGTGCATCTCTGGGTGTCGATAGGTAGGTCAATCCAGTACGATATGGTCCTGGGAAATAAGAATATCTGTATTTGGTCCGTCGTGTGAATCGGATTGAATGCTTGTCTGTTACTTAGTCTGGTTCTATTGTTTTCTGCTCTATGGAGGTACTGGTCTGCTTGAATACCAACTATCCCTTGAGCTTTTTGACATCATAGTCAGTCAGATGCTTTTTATTATTTCCAGTAGTGATTCCCATTACAAGTTTTCAAGCACGGAGGTTCACGCGCACTTAGATGTCTTCCTGTAGTCGGAGACAACGAACCGGGAAGCTCGCCTCTGATTGCTCTCGATTTAAGCTGTTATCTTTGTATGCGGGTCCCCAGACAGAAGCTGCATATTCAAGAGTGGGTCTGACGAAGTTTGGCTGCTATAGTTTAAAGCTGTTTGACGGCACCATAGGGTCTTTGACGAAGCCGACGAGAACTGTGTGCTTTGTTGTATTTGGTCGATATGTAGCTTCCATTTAGGTCTCTGGCTCAGTTCTACATAATGCCAAGATATGGTGATTATCTACTTCTTCGAGTTGTTCTCACAAGTTGTATGCAATTTTTGGTGGGTTCTTCTTGTTTGTTATTTGCATAAATTGCCTTAGACGGGTTTAATTTATTTTCCAGAGGTGTTGGTGTGCCACTTTTCCAGTCTGTCAAGGTCTTGTTGAAGAGGTTGAGTGTCTCAGTGTTTCCGGACGTGTTATAGTACGCAATCATCTGAGAAGAGCCGGACTTGGTTTTCAACATTCCATGGTAGATCGTTAATAAAAACGAGGAAAACCTATAGGCCAATAACTGATGCCTTGTGGGGGCACTTGAGGTGCACAGTTTTGGCCGTTGATGTTTCGCCATCTACGGAATACCCGTTGTACAGTATGGTCAAGGACGTCGCGGAACCATTTTTGGAGTGATCCGCGGGATCCCATAATACGAGTTTCCTAAGCAGGCCCTTTCATGTGGCACTTTGTCGAAGGCTGTAGCGAAATCGAGGATGGCCACCTGTGTAGTTTACCATTCCTCGATATTCAAGCGATGTCTTGACCTGTTAAGATGAGTTGGGTTTCGGTTGAGTGCTGAGCTATGAACCACTTGTGCCTCTTGTTGTCATATATTATTTGGTTCGAGGGGGAATATGGGTGTAATAATTGAGAATGAATGATGTGCTCTAGTAATTTGCTGGGTACACGGGTAGTGGAATGGTATGTAATTTTCTGCTTTTGTCTGGTCTCCCTCTTTTTGCTAGATGGGTGTGATATGTCTCCCTTCATTGTCCTGGTGTTGATCCTTGGTCGATGGATGATTGGTAAATGTCTGTCAGCATTGGCACTATGGCTGGAGCCGCCTATCAGCATCCAAGGAGCCAGTTTGATCTGGGCCAGCAGCCTTGGTTTGATCGAGGTTGCAAGCGTTTCTGTACCCCTTCTTCAGTGCAGTAATATGAGGTATTGTTGGGGGGGTGGGGATGGTCCAAGGTTTGGTTTGTAGTTAGATTTCTTTTTCTGTCTGTGAACAGACGTGGGCAAATGATTCCAAATACGTCGGCATTGTCTACTATCCGGAACAATTTTATTACCTATCTTTAAATCTTGGATACCAACTTCGTCTTGCCGGAGGCGTTTGATGAAGCCCCAGAAAGCTTTGGGTTTTCGCCCAAAAGCATGTGCATGGAATGGGTGGGAGTCGATATACTTTGATCTAGCGCTCTTAAGGCCTTTTAAGCTCTTTACAGCACTCATGAGTAGTTCGTCCAATATCTTGGGTCGTGGTCGCCTTGCTTTATTGTATAGTCTTTGTGTTTGGGTCGGCTAATCTCCTTTCCGCCCGGTCCAAACCATGGTAGTGAATACCTGTTTGAAGTAAATTTAGTTGGGATATGCTTGTCGATGGTCTCGTGAATTGCTTCTTCAGTTTTGTCATATTTGAACTGAAGTGGTTTTATCTTTGATAGTTGCATAGGTGTATTGAAAGGTTATCAGATCTTGAATTATTTTGTCCTGATCAGCTTTTGTTTTGATGTAGAATTTCCGTTTTGGTTAGTTTCTTACGCCTGGCTTGAAGAATTACTTCAACTATTACACAGTGGTGATCACTTATTCCCGACGTGTATACACAGTGGTGATCATTATTCTCAACTATTACACAGTGGTGATCAAAAGTGATCACTTAGCCCGGAACGCTCTCGGGGCTTTAGCATGTTTTGAGTGACAGGGCAGATGAACTATACTGCCCATGGGGCGGAGCCCCCGAAGCTGTCGGGTTTTAGCATGCTTTAAAGGCCTCATGAAGCAAGTGAGAATAAAGCTACGGTTTTGCGAGCATGTTAATATGAATTGTTCAAGGTCACGATCCGGGATGGTCCTGAGAAGCTTGAGTGTCCGGGCCTGGTGCCACACGGTGTCGTATGCTGCAGTAAGGTTCACCAAGCTGACGCCTGCCTTACGGGCGCTTTCAAAGATTTCTCGGTATCATTTGTGAGTTTTAAATCTGGTGTGACAGGTGCTCCGGCCACGGCGAAATCCTGCTTGTCCGCCAGGCAGGATGGGGTTCGACGACGGGCTACAGCCGAGGCCAGGATCATCCTCTCAAGGAGTTGAAGGAGACAACAGTAGTGATATTGGGGCGGGTAGTTCTTAGGGTTTGTCGACAGGCTTGTTGGTTTGGGGGGTCGAGGATAGTAGCTCTCCTCCAGATATTGGGTAAAGACTGGTTGGTAAGACAACAAGTGTAGAACTCCTGGAGCCAATATAGACATCGGGGGCCGCATTGCATCAGGAACTCCGCAGGTTGTTATCACGGCCCTGGGCCTTTCCAATCTTTAGTTGGCTGAATAGCAGAGGTAAGATCATCTAGTGAGAAGGATGGTGAAAGTGACCCGTCCACTCCGGGGGCTCGACGAAACGAAGTTTGGTGATCTCTTTTTGGACAGAGCGAGTGTGATCCTTTTCAATGTTCTTGAAACGACGTTTGCGAGAGTTGAATCAGCAAATGAGTTGGCAGAAACAGGACATTACGATGGTTTGGAAATTCTGCCGATTTCCTAACAGTGCTTTCAGGCTGCACCTGCAGTACTTCTGAGAGAACACACACGCAACCAAACTAGTGAATAAGGCCCTGCTGGGACAACAAACCCTGTTGCTAAATTTGTCAAAGATTCACACCATCTTGGTAGGAGACCACGCTGCTAAACTCGCCAGTTCCCCATTAACATCTTACAGAAAGGGATACCGTCTGCTATGATTGAAGAAAATATCAACTCTCTATTACACTAGACAGACTACCACCGGCAGCAATCTCCCACGCCAAAGGAATGGGTCACCTTAATCCGATCACACACAGGAGTCGGTCGCCTTCAATAGGAATATGCACCGATGGGACTGCGGCCATCGCCAGCTTGCCAATTGTGGTTCTCCATCACAGAATGCGGATCACATTCTAATGAGTGCCCCTACCTTTCGTCACCGATGGACACAGATTCTTAAAACCATTCCATCAACAGTGGGGTTGGCTAAAAAACGCTTACAAACACATTTAACTGTGCCTCATACGCAAGAAAAGAAGAAGATGAAGCAAGTGAGTGATCTATCCCTTGTCCCTAGCGGGGGGTCAGGCGCGAATGCCCCGGAAGCTTGGTTTTAGCATGTGGAGGCATTCGTAGAGCTCTCATTATCTCATAATTACCATGAAGCAAATGATTTATACTTGCCCTGACAGGGGTCCAGGGGGCGAAGAACCCCGTAATTCCGAGTTTTTAGCAAATTTGAGTAACCGTCAAAGGGCTCTCAATTATGAACTATAAGCCTATCCTTGAAGTGTCATTTTATTTTACCACCCCACGTCATTCAGTGCTCCCCTGAGGTTTCGCCCGAGGCACGTGCCCCCTACCGCTGCCCTCCTTGCTACGTCACGTGGAGGGTTGCGTTTCTAAGAAAAAAAACAGTACAAGTTCATATGAACTTGCGATTAAGAAATCATTTTGATGGAGGCAGTTGAAAGAACTTAAAGGTTCTTCTGACTGGACCAATGCAGTGGCGGCGTGGCCATTTTTAATGCAAAACTCAACTCCGTATCTCAAAAATCGGCCATTTGAGATATTACCTTTAAAGTCATTCGTTTGCATTTTCTATGCATTAAAATTAGCTAATTTATACATTAATATATTTATCGCATCATTTCCTGTATATCCCTCAATTTTCGAGGGTTAATGATAACTATTTTAGAATTACAAGACAATTTGTCAAGTTACGTAAGTTTTTTGCCATAAAAAAATTCAGAAAGCTGTTATGGAAAAGACCCATGCTATATTTAAATGGCTTAACACAAAATATCACTTACAAAAGATAGATAAATTCTTGGTATTTGTTGTTGAGAATTTTTTTTTTAAAATTACATTATAAACATTGTCAGTTATATTTAGTTTGATCATACCCTCTATAGTCCTAGACAATGGAACTTTGAACTTAGTGTCCGTCGGACTCTCAGACTTAACTTAGTGTCCGCCGGACAAAAACAACTAAATACAACAGTCCCTATGGGACTCTAACTTTTAAAACTAGAGTCCATACATGAAATATATACTCGGCTTCTCCATCCCGGCATCCGTCGGACTCTCAGATTTAAACTTCAACTTCCGACGGACAAAAACACAAATTATAAAATTATAACACACAGTCCCATGGGAACGTTTCTAATTTAAAACCGGAGTCCTGACAATAATACATAAAACATTGTTTCCCTCGGACTCTCAGATTAAAAAAAAAACCGTAAGTGTCGGCGGAACAAAAAACGACCACCAACAGTCCAATGGGACGCTCCATTTTAAAAAACCAGGGGTCCTAGGACAATGAACCGTTGAACTTAGTGTCCGTCAGACTCTCAGATTACCCTTATCGTCCGACGGACACTAAAACGACCGGAAGCTCTAAAATATGACACCGGGCCAGAATAATAACATTTGTGGCCTCATAGCTAAAATTACCGCAGGTATGTGAGTTGTATTGCCTGACAACACTAAAAGTGGTGGCAATTTTGCAAATACGGACGCCATTTTCCAAAATGGCACCATTTAAGATGGGGGTGGGGGTTAAGGCAGGAATTCAGAGGAACTGTTTGTTTTGCCATAATCTTCTTAATTATTGTTCTCCAAAAAGTCACTACATATGACTCAAGGTATCCAAATATGATATTCTTTTTTTCCCATAAATGTGTATTTTTTTGTAGAAATCATGAAAAATGTGATTTCACTCATTTTTTTTTTAGTCCCTATAAAAAATATAGAAATGGGTCAAAAATTGGAGCCAACGCAAATTGTTCAAGTTGGACTAAATCGCTATTTTTAAAAAAACAAAAAACTAAAAATCACCGCCCTTATATTTTGATAGCTCTATACGATCCATTGTCATTTTCTTATACCTGTTGCTATATGGATTTCGAGTAACTGGGTACCAAAAATCACAAATTATTGCCGCAATTGAACACAGATAAAATCGCATTTGTCCAAATGTTTTGGTTTTTCCCTTGTTCCACTCACAATATATAGTCTTATTCCCAAATAAAAGCGTTATCTCTTATTCTTCACACTCTGCTTCTGCCCAGGCAAAATTAAACTTCACTGGGTTCTTACATCAAAATTCCAACAATTTATGAGGCTCAAATCGCGAATTAAAAATCCATTCTGTTTGCGAAAGCAACTCACGTGGCCCGGCCAATTACATTAAATATAAGGTTACCAAGGGTATGCGTCATCGAATCGATGCGGCATACGGCGAAATCCCCGCCCTTTGCAGTTGTGCCCCCATGTGACTTGATTTAATTAAAAATGTTTGAACATAGTTAAAGTAAAATGAACAAAATATGAGGAAAATGAAATATTTTTAGATTCTGTTAAAAATATATTGATATGGCCTCCATTTTCTGATTAAAACTTTTAAAAAATCTTATTTCTCAATTTTATTTGAGTAAAAGGTTTCTCATGGAAAAGTACTTTTGTTCACTATAAAAGAGAGAAAGGGGAAATACCCCTAGTTTGTTTGCTAAGTGCACCTGTTCAGATTGCACAAGGGGGGAAGTGGGGAATTCCCCAAGGATGCTAAACTTAGAAACTGGTTTATGTTTTGAGATCAAAAACTGTAAGATGAGGGAATTTCCCACCTAGAGTTATATATGGGAAAGTGATGTTGGTTGGATCAGGTTATTTTTTTTTTTTTTTTTTTTTTTTTTGGTATGCATGATGCGTTGTGATGTCTATTTTTAGACTGGGAAACTTTGTTGCGTCAGTTTATATTGAGATTTGAGTAATGAAGTCTCGCCCTGTCAGCAGTTTTTTGCAATCAGCTATTACAGTATGGTATAGCTAGGTTTATCTACAAATAATGTATGATTCATGCTACCCACACAGTGTCAGGATTTATCTATATTGTCCATACAGTGAGCAGAGTGCTGTAATATTCTATGTGTCTTTGAAGCCGAAAGTGCTGGGAATCAAATAGGATTCCAAATTGTGGACAGATAGACATTGTGTGGGTGATTATCTTGGATCAAATACTGTGGATTTATTAATGTCGTCGAGGGGGACTATGTAACCTTGTCGTCGTGTGACCAAAACTGCTGGAAAAAGTTATCTTCAGGACTCTGAGAAGATTCCAATGGAATATTACGTGAGGTGGATTTATAGCGGGCACTTTGCATGCCGTCATTTTTAAAGTCCTCGCTGTGAGGACATACACTGTATTTCATCGTTGAATGCAACGACTTCAGGGACATTAGACATTCTTGGGACATAAGTATTAATTTAATTGTGTTTAATTGTGTAATTTTGATTTAGGTAATATGTTTTTGGACATACCACATTCTTGAAAATTCTGTGAACCCATCAAATCATTAAAATCTGTTATATTGTATAAAAATCAGATCACTTGCAATAAGGCTCTTATTTTGTGTTTGAAAGGTATTTCTCTGACCTTTGACCCTACCACTTCATAACAGAATTGGGGGGCTCGTCCGGGAATTGAATTTAGATAAATTTGAGCCTTTTGTTTCAGAATTTCAACATTAAAAGTGTGGAATAAAATTGTAAACATTGTGCACATTTTTGCCATACAAAATTTTGTTGATTACATGTACTTACCATTGGCGTTTGGTTCAAGTTGGTATATTGTGTTGTAGAGTACCTCACATGGAGTTTGATCCAGAAGTGTTCATAGGCAAATAACTTGGAGAAGTTTGATAGCTAGAAAGCCTGAGGTAAATGAAACTAGCCAATCTTTAGACTTGCGGGCAAAACATGCTATAGAAAGCACGTCCATCAAAAATAATTTGAATTGAAAAGTTTTGTCAGGAAGATGTTTTTGGAATAGTTCATATTTGGAAACGATAGAAGAGGTTCTGGAACAGGGCCAAGTGCATGCCAATAAATAAAATAACTTGAAATGCAAAAGGAATTAAGAGAAGGAATTTAATTAGAGAAATAAAAGTTGTCAAATGCAACAAAAGAAAAGGAATTGAAAAGAAATGCAAAATGAAATGAGACAAAAAGAGATGGAAATTATAAATAAATAAATACAAAACTAGGAATGCATATAAAACAAAAAGAGCTTGAAGCTCCACTAGAGTTAAAATTCAACAACAGTCTAGCTCATCAGACTCTTCCAAGCCCTGGTTTTGATGCTGCGAAAATATTCGCCTGGTTCCAAATTTCAAGAACAAGAGTAGACAATACTTATTACACTTGAAGAAATTGCCAAAAGCTTGAATTGGCCCAAGGAGTCTTGGACCTATTGCTACAGTCAAGTGTTCATTGGTAAAGCCCGAGAAATATTTCGATTCGGCCTGTCATTAGACAGATTAGTGATTATGACGAGTTTAGCGGCAGTGCTCAAAGCATATGAATTGGTACCATAGGCATATAGACAACAATTCAGATCTTGTCAGAAAAAGGATTACCAGACCCATGTTTTGTTTTTGCTCGTATCCACAAGTCATTGGTAATGGCTTTGTGGTGGGGTCAGGATTTGTTCAGCTAGTGTGCTGATCACGGGCCGCGTGTATCCCTGATACGGACCGCCTCCTAACATGACCCGCGATTTGAAGCTGGGGCGGATTGGGAACAGTCAGGGGTTTACACAACCTACTCTTATTCGAACACGGACGCGATTCATGTACAGTTGTGACTCTCTGTACACGGGGTACCGACGTCTTAACGTCCCCTTCGAAGGAGCGGATGCTTTCATGATCCATTTGCCCATTCCAAGTGACCATGGAGGAGAGCGGTATTCTGTATTTAATTCAATAGCTGGTATCAGAATCAATCCAGAATGATAGTACCGATGAAATCCCGCAAGTGCACGACCCCACCGGTTCTAACCGGGAATTTTGATGGTAAATTGCGCCAGATGCAAGCACCCTAACCGCTAGCCACGCTCTCCCGCGTGAATGTTGAATTCGCCCGTGTAAAGGAACAAATGTTTGATCGCTGGCTTCTCTCAAAAGAAGTCGGGGAAAAAATTTTGGTCACTTAGGGAGTTGAATGTTAGGTTTGAAGAGTTAAACAGGTCCTACATCCAATACAAAACACATCTGGATGAAAAACAAAATTGAACATTTGCGTGAAGCAGCGCGTTAAAGGCCGACGCCTATGCTTTGACTCACAACTAATACTAGTAGGCCTAGCCCAAGATTTACTAGGTAACAACAAATAACAATAAGTCGGGTTCAGACAAAGCCTCTCATTGGTAACACTCAGTGAGGGTAAATCCTCTCACGGTTCCCATGAAAAAGGGAGTAAGGAAAGTAATGGTTGCTATCAAAAACATGGATGGGACCAAACACAGTTCACATGCAATCCCGTAATAAGCCAGGACATACAAGGTCAGGGTGTTGGGAGATACATGGCTATCCACCCAAAAAGGAGGGGCCAAAAGTGAGTCAAACCAATAGGTTGTGCAGTTCCTTTGAGGTCAAAATTCTTCTCTGTTAAAACCAAAAGGGGGAATTGACACAGAAAAAGTAAGGGATGACTTTAACCTTTTGTTTTTTGGGGGATTTGTGTCACTTTCAGTGATAGTTTTTGGATCCAAAACCCATTAGAAGCATGCGGGACACATGCTGCGCCCAGTCTAATGAATATTGGGAAGATTGCACTTCCATTTGATATTGAGAGTTCCACAGGAACATTCATGATTCAGGGGATAGGTATGGGATGTATTAGTGTCCCTCTTTCACCAAATGAATTGAAATCAGACTTGGTTTCTGGAAATGTCACAATTGGTGTTGACAAGAACTCCCATTAAAAGGGGTATCCATGTTGTTAGGGAAGATTTGGCAGGGGAAAAGTACTCCCAGATCCATAGTTTCCCAGAGTGCCCTGTAACAGTGGATAAATTTGATGAGGCAACTGAAATTTTCCCAGCAGGTGCAGTACCTAGGTCAATGACTCGAAAAGCCTCACAGGAAAATGGTGATGCAGTGTTGATGAGTCAAAATACTCATACATATATAGAGCGTCGAGGATACTGGTCCCAAATTTAGAGAATACTTTTCTCTCAAATTAGAGGATTTGGAGGTCATCTTCCCTCTTCAAGGGGAGACTAATTCCCTGTTAGGTGAAAATCCAGCCCCTGACACAAACAAGTTACAAGCTGGTAAACAATGAATTTCAGAGCCACCAATTGCAGCATCTCAGTGAGTCAAGTGAAGTGTGATAGGAAGTTCATCCAGTCAAACGCACTTCTGCTGATATTGGACAAGTACCCAATCTAAATTTATGGAATTGATTTCAATTAATGTTTGTGAATGAATTTAGCACCTCCCACTGACAGAATTAAACCTGTTTGGAGTTTAACTCGACCAAGAATATAATCTGGACATAAAGACATATCAAAGGAAATATGGAAAAAGGTCGTGCAGTGCCTGGTCCAGAGCGGCCTAAAATTTTGTTCAGAAATTCGTCTTAACAACTTTATGAAGTGACTGAAGCCGCAAGACAAGAGAACATTATAATATAAGAAGTGAAAAATTTGCACTGTGTAAAACTGTAGTAAAATTAACCAAAATGGCTAAAGGTATAACTATAACGCCCGATTTGGAAAATTTGCATTTCTTCAATTTTCTTTTAAGGGGGAGGATGTTATATGGGCCTAAATTTTTTCTGATGTAAACTTTAAAAAATAGTATTTTCTCAAATTTTATTTGAGAAACGATTTTCACTGGAAAATACTTTGTTTACTAGTAAAAGAGAGAAAGGGCCTCCCCATTAGGTTGTTATGCTAGTGCACTGTTTAGATTGCTCAATGGGGACGTGGGGAATCCCCAAGGATGCTAAACATAGAAATTGTTTATGGTTGAGATCAAAACATGTAAGAATCAGGGAATGTCCCCATAGAGTTATATATGGAAAGTGATGTGATTCAGGTGATGGTTAGCATGATGCTGTTGTGGTGTCTATTTTTTAGGGACTGGGAACTTGTAAGTCAGTTATATTTGAGATTGAGTTAGTCTCGCCGTCAGCAAGTGCAATCAACTATACAGTATGGTTATAGCTAGTTTTACTACAATAATGGTAGATTTCATCCACACGTGGCCAGGATTATTATATGTCAATTCATGTGAGCAGGGCTGTAATATTCACTGTCGTCTTTGAAGCCGAAGTGCTGGGAATCAAAAATAGGCTGAAAATTGTGGGACAGATAGAAATCGTGGTGATTATCTGGGACTATATTTATGTGGAGTATTAAGTCGTGAGGGACTATGGACAACCTTGTCGTCTTGACCTGCTGGACAAAAGTATCTTCAGGATGAGAGATTCCAATGGAATATGACCTGAGGATTTATAAGACGTGACGTTGCATGCCGTCATTTTGAAGTCTCGCGTGAGGGACTAACACTGTATCATCGTTGAACTGCAACGATTCCATGGGACATTATGGACATGCTTGAGAGACAATAAGAGTTCAAGTTCAAGTTTATTCATCATTACACAAAAACATAATAATAGCCATGTAGATCAAACAATTAAAATAATAAGTGTATGATAGGCCACCACAAAAAAGCACAGCGTGAAGGACCAAGTCTGTATGCCTGATTCAATAACATAAACAATAACAACTACAACCAAAACAACCTGAGCTAGGCTTGAGTACTGTTGGAGAACAAATCATATTAGCTCAGAGTAGGGTTGAAGATGACTATAAGCTACCCAAAAGGAGAAGTAAACATGAAATGGAGCTATTATATATGAATTAGGGAGTTGAGCCATGTGATGGTTTTACTATCACATGGGTTGAAATAAACCTGTGAAGCATGATATGGAAACCAAATACCGACTGCCCAGAGAACGTCAACAAAAAAGATTACCTCACCCGGTAAAACCCTGATGTTCCAGCAACTCGGGTTCGCCTCGTGAAATAGAAAAAGACAAATTTGACCAATGATACCCTCGCACTATGCACACTCGGGCATTCAATCAGTGGTGTTATACTATATTCCATTTACTAGTACTTTAGGCCCTGAAAGATGTGCAAATAAGGTACAGAAAACTTGGAAACCTACATGGAAGTAAGAGCAATTATCTAACAAAGACCTATTACAGAGAAACCATTGTATGTAGATGTCGGGTATATAGGCCATTAACAAGAATATATTAATTTAGAAAAATACACAACAAAAAAAGAATCAGGCATAGACAAAATAGACAAGACGTAAACAATAAAAGAAAAATCCCAGACAAAACAAAGGACCGGGACGGAAAATTATGACAGCAGCTTAGGTAGAACCACGCAACAGTTCAAAAGAAAATGAGCCAAAAAGTGGCTATATTGATGAAGTGATATAAGCAGGATATGATAAAAGTAGGCAGAGGAAGATGTGGACAAAAATGCGGTTAAAGTTCTCGAAAGCAAGAGAGGGACTGGTTTACAGGTTAAGGTTCCAGAAAGTGACGCTGCGTTGAGGTGGTTCAGCCAATTTGTGTTTGTTTTCTTTTTTTTTTTTTTTTTTTTTTTTTTTTTTTTTTTTTTTTTTGGGAAAATGTGGAGATGATGTGATGGCGAGTTTTTGTAGAGTGAACTTCGGCATGGTTTTAAAAAAATTGGTCTGCGAATAGGTCTGACGGAAGGTAAATTGGTGTGAAAGTTATGAAATGAAGATCCACCCCTAAGCTGATAATAGTTATGTCTTGAACTGTAAGGTATTTAAGGAATGAAATAAGGGGTCTGTATGTGCAAGCCAAAGGGAATTGTACAGCTGCGAGATGGCCTGTTTTTGCAATGGAAAAGGGAATTAAATGGGTGTTTTTATCCGACGCATTACAATTGCGCAGGAACTTAAATATGGTACTATGAAAGGTTCTACAGAGTATGGAGGGATTGCGGAGGCAGGTAAGGAGTATCTTCCAGATGATACGTTGTACTTCGAGAATTATCTTAGATCTGTGTGTTGTGTGCATTCCAGGTGATCGGTTATCATCATTTAGAAATCTCAAGAAATTTGGTGGTATTGACTTTATTAATTGCATTATGTCGAAGTGAATATTTAACTCAAAGTCATCTTGTGACCTACTATGTTCTTTCTAAATATCATGAAATTAGTTTTGGAACATTTAAAGTAAAGTGATTAGTTTAAACTAGTTCGAAATTGTGATTAACTCGTTGTTAGTTACGGATTCAAGGGCTTGGGGTCCTTTGAGCAGCAAATATTGGTATCATCGCCCAAAAGGTAAAATGAGGGATTGGAGCATCGGGGCGTCATTTATGTAAAGTAAAAAAGTAAAGGACCAAGATTAGACCTTGTGGAACTCCGCAAGGTTTCGTTACGTGGGAAGCTTTACAATTGAAAACAACATTGGTTCTGGGGACAGGGTATCGTTGGAGCTCCACGGTTGGCAAGCCCCGAAAAAAAACAAAAAAAAAAGAAAAGTCAAGGAATTTAATTTATTGATGAGGATGGAATGATTTAAAGGTGTCGAAGGCCTTGCTCAAGTCACGGAAAAATGCCAACTGAAGTAAGTTTGTTGTCAAGGTCTCGGTGATTTGGAATAAAAAGTTAAGGCCCTAGAGTGGTCTATTAGGCCGGAATCCAAAATTGGTCGGAACAAAGGATGGTTGGTTTAGTGATGAAGGAAAAAAAGCCATTGTGACATGATTTTTAGAAACCTTCGAGATCGAGGATAACCCGGATAATAGGCTATAATGTTAAATGAAAAGCAGGCCACAGCTTTAAAGATAGGAATCCCTTCGCAACTTTTAACTTTGCGGGACGATCCAGTACTGTAGGAGCAGTTGAAATGGAAACAATAAGTTTTGTCTTCCAGACATATAGCGTTAGGAGATTGGAACAGTATTCCGTCATGACCGGGGGTATTGCTAACTTTTAGTTGGTGCACAATTTTAATAATATCATCTGAGGAGGTAGGTGAAGCAAAGTACTACCTTTAAGGTTGTTGAATTAAGAGGGGAGGAAAAACTCGAATCAGGCGGGGATTTTTTTCAGGCAAGCGGAAGAACCAAGATTAGTAAAATACTCATTGAAAGAAATGCAATATCAGCAAGGCATCGCTAAGCTTCTTCCCTCTTTATTAAGAAAGAAGGCGGGGAGTTTGTTTTATTTCTGCGAGAAGGTTGTTGTTTAAAGTCCCAAGTGTCTTATGTTATGTCGGTGAATCAATTTGACGGATGTAATTCTTTAGAAATCCTGAGTAAGGAATTTAAATGGATTCTGTAGGGAGGAAAGAATATTTTAGTATCAGGAGTAGCCTATTAATTGTATTCTGGTATAACTTATCTTAGTTTGAATGGATAACGGATACCTTTTGTGACCCATGGCTTGTGGGGGTATTACGTTTCGAGGACTTAGTTGAGACAAGTGGGCAGTGGAATGTTTGAAAAGATCCGGTCAATTTGCCATGAACTATGCTAGGCAGAATCGGGGTCAGAGTCCTGGTAAATATAACTAATTGTGGGTAATTGTGTAATGTGTGATGATGTAATAATGTTTGGACATACCAAATCTTGACCAATGTTTACAAATCATTTAAAATCTGTTATCATATGGTTTAGCAATCAGATCACTTGTGCCAAGGCTCATTTGTGTTGAAAGGGTATTTCTGACCTTGGACACCGACATAGCACGTAATAACCAATAGGAAAGAAAACATGTTAATGTCATTAAACATGAAAAAACTAAAAACTGGCATTGACTAAGTTGTTCTCAAAAACACCAAGGAAGACAATTTGTCTTAAAAGTGTTTTTTCTTGTTAAAGGAGTTCAGTAAACATTCAAAAACTACAAATTGCAAATATGTAGGCATCCCTGGGCCAAACCAGCCGTGATGACTCACGTTTTTCACCGACGGCCTTCATCATCTGATGGGGGGGGGGGGGGGCTACTTTGGGACTCAATATTTGAACATAACACACCATCATCGTCTCTCTGGTCTTGTGCCGTTTGCAATCTCAATCTTTCCTCTCCTTCCTCGCTTTTCTGTACTTTCCCTTTTGCTTTGTCCTTTTTCCCCGCTTTATGTTTTTATTTAATTAACCGGTAGCTTGAGCTTATTTCCTGGTCCAAACCCAGGGGGTAGGGGGGATCGTCCCCTCCCTGCCCTGTTACGCTTCTGCCATTGACTATTGTTAGAAATATCACTCAAACAACAGTGGGGGGGGTACGATTAGGTACTGGTTATTTTTACTTTAGAAAACAAGGTTATTAAGCCTTTTAGATGAACGTACTCAATGATGGCGTTTGTCTGCCGGTGGAGGTGAAGAATTGTACCGTGGTCAATATGGTTTTTGGCGTTTTTCCGTTAATTTACCATTCTACAATCTGCGAAAAGTTAAATCTCGATTTTTTTTACCAATGACAGGGATAGTTCCGAGCTCTGTTTCCTCCGGGTGATAAAAACATTTCGAAAACGTTGTTGAAGATTTTTTAATATTTTTTTTCTGAAATCGAGTGAAAATCTTTTTGCTGACCCTTATATCTGGAATTGCATGGGAATTTTGGTGTTTAGGCCTGTGTTACTTACTTTAATAACAACTACATTTGTTTCTTTCAGATATTCAAGAGTAAGATGGCCGCGAATTTCAACAGCTAAATGACCATTGTCACGTGTACAACCTGTTGGTCGTCAATGTTTTTCGGTTTTCGTTCATAGGGGGACCAATAAAGTCGCGGTTAGGAATTTCCAAGTATGATGTATTGATGATTGTGGAGTTGGTTTTAATTATCAAGCATTAATTTTATTATGCATTTGCCACATTCGCCTGAAATTGCAGTAACTCTAACACTCCTGGGTACTTGTATTAAAAAGAGTGGGCTATCTCTAGGAAAATAGTGACATATGGAAGTAACATCACTTTTGTACTCATCTTTACAGTTTTGAAAATAGTTTTATCGAACTCTTTGACCTCGGAAAACACTTAGGGCGCCAAAAACAATTGTTGTATTGGAGTACAAAAGTATACCTACCCTAATTTTGAAATCAGCCCTGTACAAAAGTAATACATATCCTAATTTTTTTTTTTATTGATTTTTCAAAAATCTTATTTTTCAAGTTGTGTTTTTACCCTGAATTTTTAAACCATTTTCTCAATATTTTTTTGTGTTTTGGTGTGTTTCTGGTGTAACTTTGGCAACTTCTTTCCTCTTTAAGATTTTCATAATAAAGCAAAAGTATCACCATTAATAACAATACATTGACTAGTGGTGATGATTTGATGTATGTAATGCATATTAAAAATAAAAAAAAAATCCGCCCGCCCTACCCATTTTGCACGGGCCCGTTCCTCCATACAACATTTTTTGGCCTTATTTTGACACCAAAATCACCTTCATAGGTTATGATATATATATATTTTACGGTTGTCATTCTTAGATGAGAATGTCGGCCATCTTGAAAAAAAGAGCCTTGTATATAATGTCATGATTTAGACATTAGTTTTAATTGTATATTGAACGTCTTCAGCACCCATCACACATACATTCGACACCATTCGCTATAGTAGCGGTATTACCTTTAAAATGGTGGCCTTTTGGAAATGTTTGGTATATTGATTCAAATTGCCACCACTTTTAATTTTGTCATCATGTCTTTTCGTGAACTATACAATCCAATGATCGATTTTAGCTATGATTGCACATGTTATTATTTCGGTGGCAGGATATATGGTCCGCCGTCTCACACGTCCGGGCACACAATTTACGTTTCGTCTTGACACACAGCGCGGCCCATTGTTGAATCTTGGCAAACCTTGAACCTTGGCAAATCTTCATTGCGCTAGGGAGTTATCACCATCATCAATCGTCTTGAGCGTGTGAACTCCACGTACACAAACAGTGTCCGATAGCGTTGATTCGCGTAATTGCGTAACAACGGAGATTGGCGCAAAATACTTGGCTATCTAACGATTTTACTCACCAAAATATTCCTAACAAAATTGTCTAGTTATCTGACAGTTTATAATATGGTTTCTTTTTTGGAAAAGAAGGAAAAACGGTAAATACGATCAATACAAGCATTTTTTCTCTTAACCTTATCAGCTTGCGGCCTCAATTCTTGCTTCTGTGTCAAGTCCATGCAACACGCCAGGCTTACAAAACAGTAGGCTAAGGGGTCTTTTTTGTCAGGAACCCGTTTCTAACATCAGATCGACCACCTGATTTCGTTTGATTTCGCGATATCCAAGGTACCGCAACCGTTTTTTTTGGTTTCATTTCTCGTCAATCTAATCGTATCGCATATCCTTTGTAACACCGCTTTTTGGTTGCTAGGGAATCCCATGACGTAGCGCATTCTAAGAATAGCCGCCCATTAGCGATGCTGATACGAATAGTGGCGTCTGATGTGGCGCGTGTCGCTAGCAAGCAGAGATGGTATTGAGCGTAAATGGTATGCTGAGAGTGAGCATCAGACGGGAACAATGGTGAACAATCGGGCAATCGATTCAGTTGACTCTTCACGGTAACTTAGTTTCACGCTTTATTCCGTTGCCGTCTATGGAGCCCGGACTGGGTTCCTGCCGGACCACTCTCCTTTCGCACCGACCCTGGTTTGTAATAATAATAATAACAATCTTATAGCGCCTAATGCTGAGGCCTCTAGGCGCTTCACATTTCACATAGAAAGGACGCAATATGACAAAATATCAATACGACAAATACAAAAATAGATAAATTCTAATGTTTAAAACAACTTTAAATTTAAGTAGAAATTCAAACATATATATATGTGACCCAACAGATAGAAGAACAGAAAACACCCAGTTGCTCCCATATAAGAACATATGGGGATACACTTCAGACATGTCAGCTCTGAGGATCTGTGTGATGTAACCCACAGCGACATCGGTGAAGCCTTGATCTTTCCTGGATCAGATGCCTCTTCCCCTAACCTAAACTGGATGACAACAACTATCCTAGGCAACCGGAGTGGATGAAGGTAGAGAATAAGAAAAAAGAAAGGAAAAAAAAATCACAGAATATAATGTGATGGACGCCATCAGAAACAGCGAAGGATATACGTATCAGGAGCCAATGTTTGTAAATAGGAAGTCTCAGGACGTGACTTGAAAATAGGTGCTGACTGAGCTAAGCGGATAATGTTAGGGAGTTTATTCCACAAATGTGACTGTGCTGCGTAAGCAAAAGATTATTCACCATAGAACTTTGTTGATGAGTTGGCTGATTTATTCAGTGGGAGCAAGAAGATGATCTCAAGGTTATCGGTGGTGATACAGTGGATGTGCTCGCGATATAGGCAGGGTGGACATGTGTGGATGGCCTTATAGGTGCAGAAAGAAGTTAGAATCTTAAAAAAACAGCCCTCTGTTTAATTGGAAGCCATGTAGTTGGTAGTGAGAGATGGTGTGATATGGTCTCGTCGACGGATTTTAAGGGACAAGAAGGGCAGCGGCATTTTGAAACTCGCTGAACCTTGGTCAATTATCTTTATGCGAACAGACAGCAATGAATTGGAGGAATCCAGCCTAGATGTAACCAAAGGCGTGGGACCAATCAGATGGTAGATTTTTCATCAAGGTTACTGTCGAAACTGCCCAAATTTCTTATGAGAGCCAAGAAGCTGTGCATGTTTGATCATTCTTAATGAGTCTAAGATGACACCAAGGTTTCGTGCTGTTCAGTTGACGGATGTTATAACAGAATGCCAATGATCATAGTTGGTGAGACTGCTAGCCGATCTGCTAAAATGAGAGCGAAAGTTCAACATCTCCGTCTTCTTGTATTTTAATATCAGCTTGTTGCATGGATTTACACCAGGATCTGATGTCTGCAATGACGTTTCAGTCTTTTTTATGCGCTTGCTTCACGATCGAGAGGGTGGAAAGGAAAGTCTAGGTGAAGCTGGGTTGTCATCCGCGGAAACAACAAATTGAAATTAGTGGGCAGTGATGATACCTGTGAGTGGGTCACTGAACAAGTGAAGTCAATCGGTCCAGTAACCGCGCCCTGTGGGACTCCACAACCGCCACAGGATCTGACAAAGCAACTCTGACTGATATAGATTGAGTCTGGTCATCTAGGTATGACGAAGAACCACTAAATGCGTTTCCAGTAATCCCATACCGTTCAGTAGATGGGTTCGAGCGAGTTTGGGTCTATGGTTTCGAAGGCGGCGCTGAAGTTCAGTAACACTAGTACAGCTTCTTTTTGTTTGTCAAGGAGCAGTCAGAGTCATTCCGCACCCGTAACAGAGCAGTTTCAGTACTGTGATATTGCCGTATGCCGACTGCATCGGGGCATGGAGAATCTTCTTTGTCCATTTAAAAAAACGAAATCGACTGAGGTAAGTCTGATTCCAGCTGGTACTTTTCAATCACCTTTCCGGAGAAATGGCCAGATTAGATATAGGCCGATAATTTGAGAGGATGTGGTGCCAAGCCAGGTTTCTTCAGCAGCGGGATAAAGTGTATGCTTGAGAGCTTGTGGAAATACGCCAAGACAAGGACGAGTTGGCAATAGTGTTATGACTGGTAACAGATTATCTAGGACATAGTTTTAAGAGACCAGCTGATAAAAGGGTCTAAGGTGAAGGACTTGATCGATGCTGATTGATGGGTCAGACTTCCTCTTCAGACACTGTAGAAAAGTAGCTGAAGGTTGCTTGGCATTGTATCTGTTAGTTCAACGGACATAGAGGCAGTAGTGTATCCGTAGACTGTCACGAAGCTTTCTGATTCTTCTTGTAGAAAAATTCTGCGAAACTGTCAGCAAGATCTTTGGACATTCATGGGCAGGTAGAGGTTGTCCCACTCTGAGAGAAGTTAATTTACTGACTACACGGAAAGGTCCGTTGATAATGTAGAATATGGTTGTTATGATAATCTGTCTGGCTTAGAAGAAGAGAGTTGTATTTAGCGCACTGAGCTTTGTAAGCCTCTTTGAATACTGTGAGACCAGTCTGTGATGAATTGAAATCGGCGCTCAGCCGAGACCGTTCCTTCTCCAGCACGAAGAACATATGTTGTACCAAGGTTAAATGAGGACGCAAAACTACAGATCGGTTTACGAGTGGAGAGTCATCAAGTGTCTTAGATAAATGTTATTATAGTCATTAACTAGAGAATACACTCAGCATTCTGAATCTGAAGGCCAACAAAAGAAGTGCGATGTATATAAGAGCCGAAAAGATCTCCTTTGATGTTGAGCATTTCCGCGATGGTTTTAATGCACGGGTCAGGTCGGTTGATTTGTGAAAGCACGTGACAGCGGGTGGTCAGACGGCAGTGACTATGGGTTGAATATTGGCTCATCCCAAACTTGTCTGCTCCAAGTAGTAGTATATCTAGAGTGTGGTTCCGTGGAGTTGGGTTCAAACAACTAGTGTTTCTAGTCATGCAGATCTAGAATATTGAGGAAGGAATGAGCCCACGGTCATCAGAAACGTCACATGTACATTAAGTCTCCAGTTAGGAGCAAACGGCTATTACCAAAATGTCAAAGGTAGTAGCAAGAAGAGAGGAGAATTCACCTAGAAACATGATTGAGGTGAATTAATTTTTCTTGTCAGACTTGGGTTTGTAGATTAGAATAAGTTGGAAGGTGGTAGAAGGGGAGATTTTGGGACATTCATATATTCCATGGAGTTAAAATCGCAGTCCAGTTATCCATTACATGGATACCATCCCTTAAGAGAATGCTGTACCTCCTCCTCTTCTTTGATGGCGGTGAGAATGAGGAAGCTTATAATTAGTAAAGTATTCTGGATATCAGCAATGGCTACATCATCTCTGCTATCTCGTCAGCCGAGATTCTGTGATGGCACAGATATCCAACTAATTGCTGATGACGAAGTCACACAATGCAGCTGATTGTTTTTTTGCCTTGATAGGACCTTGGGCATCAGGTAGAAAAGCGGCTTCATTTGGTTAGGATATTAAAGGAAGAACCCGTACAATAAAAACAATAACACTATTAAAATTAAATGCCCACATATCGAATCGTTCATAGAAAAAGGGAATTTATAACTTCAACAATGATTAAAACCCATCTAGTCTGACCATTGTGCTATTAAAAATCGCGCTAGTGTATACGTGTTATGCGATACGACCGGCACGTGTAAGGTCAACTTGCACATAGGAAAATACAAATGTGAACAGCATCATGAGTGAAATGTATGACGCGCTGACTGTTTGCGTCCGTAATCGCATAACACAATACATATCCAATATATACAGTAGCGCGAATTCAAATAGCGCATGGTCAGGACAAATGCTTTTAATTCGTTTTTATGGTTATTATAATTCCGTTTCCCATGAGACCACTTCTATGTGTTCAATAATTGTTTTTTATAGGTATTATGGACGTTACTTGATGCAGGTTTTTAACTATTTGTACCTTAATTAGTTAATTTATTATTGTGTACCCTGATTCGACACTGTTGATGTTCTGATTCAAGTCCTCGTAGCAATCTACGTTTTTTTGTGCTTGCACCAAGGCTTCCAGGGAAATGAAAAGCAACCCATGGTAGCAAATTGATGGGATTTACAACAAAGATAAATATTACAAGAATTTCACAAGCCAATTAGTGATATTATACTATGGATGTACAACAGATGGCAGTGTGCTGCACAGTTCGTGATCAGCGCAACAAAGACTAAATTGAAATTAAAAAACAAGAATTGTGCACAATTAGTTCAACGGCCAATGGTTGTATCCAGGGGTATGTGAGATATCTGCTGACCACCCTGCAAGGAAGGTTTGTGGGTCAGTTCAGATAATTCGGCCAGAGGGTATTATGGCTGATTGAGTTAAAATAGAATTAGGAACAATTAAATAATACACAATTAGGGTACTAAATTACTATAAATTACATAATAAAAAACCGCAATGATGATGGAAAGGACCCAAGCACAAAAAACGATTAGAGAAATCTAAGGTCATTTTTCACCATGCTGCAGCATATTTATAAAAATATCAGCAGTAAAACATATGATTAGTGGGTGGGTGTCAATATTCTGGTCAATAAGGGGGTTAGGCAAGATGTCTTAACTGGGGTTTTTATGCAATTTCCAAACACATATTTCTTTCTCCGGCCCCCCTCCCCTTGTAAATACGGACAGGGCCTTAAAATTGTTAAGTTTAAACCTAATCTTAGCCTGTCGAGAGTCCACTGAACACTAATTTCATGTCGGCCTCTGTATCAGGAATATGGAACGATAGTTGTCCAAAATTCGGATAAACCGAGTTTATCGACCAAACTCGGTTTTCGCGATTATCCTAGAGTATCGGAAATTGATAGCTTGAGCTCTACCTCAAGATACTCAAATCTTCCTGATGTCAAGCTTGTCAAGTTCATTATTGCTCATCAATACAAGACAGATCTTTCGTCATGGAGAATCAAACGGGCCAACGCAGTAGAAAGCGCAAAACTTCGGGATGGGGTGTCCCACAAGTTTGTCCTGGCACCCAGGTCTCTTCAAACATCTCCGTTCAGATAGGCCAAAGGGCGATTGTTTCGCAGTACTCCTACAGCAGACGGACACGGCACTTGAATACTGCTGATTCTTTTGAGGCTTAGAAGTAGAACAGTGTTGCCAGAAAGACCTAATCACTGTAGCCAATTCGCTCAACGATGAGGAAACCCAAAAGACTGTCAGGCTGGTTTTCCACCTTGCAAATGATGCGCCAAAAAGAGAATAAAATCACTCTAGATGGAGAAAAGAAAAAACTTCACTGACCCAACACCAAAGTAACCTTGGCGTCACAATGGGGAACCGCAGCCGTACCTTCAACCCACACACAAAGGCAGTCGCGCCAAGACGCAAGGTCTTCGTGTACAAAATCCTCAGAGGCTCCAGGAGGAACTGGATGGGGTGCTGCATATTTTGACACCTTACATACATCAATGTTTGCATTGGCATACTCTTAATGCAGAATGCGCTTTGCCGCACCCAGTATGGAGTCACAGTGGACATTCACACAAGATGATATCGTTCGGAATGATGCAATGAGACGTGTTAGTGGTTGACTCTGGCGACGCCTGTAGAATATCTTCTTCCAATTCTGTCTGGCTAGCTCCATGCAAACCTCTAAGAAGAAACCTTCAGACGATCAAGCTCGCCAAGAAATGTGATGAACCTGATAGCCTAATCCCTCCACCAACAACACCCTTTGAGGATCAGAGAATTACAAGGAATCACTTACTACCACAATCCGGGACACTGCAGTGCACAGTATCCCTATCGATCATGCCTGGATCAATGACAGATGGTATGAGCAATGGTAATCCTTCCTTTGAAAATAAAGCAGTTTGGGACAGTCCATCTAGCAAGCCCAAAGGTGTGAACTTGATAGGAAAAGATGCGGTCAATCCTCATAAACAGACTACAGAACTGGCGTTGTCGAACAAAGAATTCCTTCAAAGGATTCGGGAGTAGGGACTTTCACCAAATGCGTTTGTGGAGAGTCCACAAACCATTAGCCACAGTATAGATGACGTGCGGTCTACCAAGTCCCCAAGAGGCCATCCAGGCCTGATCAACCTGGATGTAGACAAACGATCAGCTGGCTCTAAAGAAGGATGATTCCACTGTGATTTTGGGGGCTTGGACATGAACGAACGAACGATCAAATTGATAAACCTAGTTTTTCAACAAAAACAACCCTTATATCGGTTGCAAAAACTAGTTTATCAACCGAAAAATTTTGATAATTTACCACTTTATCGAATTGAAAAACTAGGTTTATCAAATCGAAAAAAACTAGGTTTATCAAAAAACCCATAATATCGGTCGATATTCAGGTTTTGAAAAACCAGTTTATCAATTTGAATCTAGGTTTCAAATTCGAAAAAACCAGGTTATCAAAAAAAACCCATGATATCGGTCGATATTCAGGGTTTTGATAAACCAGGATATAAATCAAAAAACTAGGTTTATCAAATCGATAAACCAGGATAAATCAAGCAAAAAACTAGGTTTATCAGAATTCGCTAAAAGGATAATCAAATCGAAAACTTGGCTATCAAATTCGATAACCCGGATAATCAAATCGAAAAAAACTCGGTTTATCAATTCGATAAACCAGGACAATCCAAATCGAAAAACTAGTTTATCAAATTCGATAAACAGGTTAATCAATCGAAAAAACTAGGTTTATCAAATTCGATTAAACAGGATATCAAATCGAAAAAACTAGGTTAACAAATTTGATAAACCCGGATAATCAACAAATTCGATAAACCAGGATAATTAAAAAAAAAAAAAAAAAACTAGGTTTATCAAATTCCATAAACCCGGCTAATAAAATCGAAAAAACTAGGTTTTATCAAATTCGATAAAGAAAACCAGGATAATCCAAATCGAAAAAAAAAACTAGGTTTATCAAAATTCGAATAAACCAGTATAATCAAATCGAAAAAAACTAGGTTTATCAAATTCGATAAACCAAGATTAATCGAATTTGATAAAATTAGATTATCGAATTGATTAACCCAGTTATCGAATTTGATAAACCTAGATTATCGAATATGATAAACCTAGATTTGAATTTGATAAACCTAGATTATCGATGATTAACCCGTTAATAAATTAATAAACCTTACTTTATCGAATTGACAAAATCTGGTTTATCAAAACCCCGTGAATCGGTCGAAGTCGGGTTGCGAGTAAACCAAGATTATCAAAGTTAACTTAGGTTTATCAAATTGAAAATCTTTTTAGGGAGTCTCGAATCGAAAACTGGTTATCAAAAAAACCCTGTGATATCGGTCGTATTCAGGGTTCTGATAACAGGTTATCAAATTTGATAAGCCTGTTTATCGAATTCAACAATCTAGGTTTATCAAAATCAAAACCATGTTTTGTTTTACCAAAACCTACAATATCGTTCGCCAAATCTTGGTTTATCACTCGATATCGGGTTTTTTTTTTGATAAACCGTAGTTTTTCGATTCGATAAACCTAGTTTTTTTTATAAATAATTTAAAGTAGGTTTATCAATTCGGTTGATAAACTAAGTTTAAAGATATTAGGTTAGTTGTTGAAACAACTAGGTTTATCATTCGATAAGCCGAGGATAATAATCGGCGGAAAAAACCAAGTTATCATCATAAACTAGGTTATCGAAATTTTTGGACAATCTCGGTCCTATCCGTACAGCCAATTTACAAAAGACAACTTTAGTTACACCAACAACCGCCGCGTGCAATAAGAATCCCTCTGTGCGAACTACTGGGGCCTAACCCATCGTTTCGGCAAAAGTAAACCGTGAGGTCGTAGCCGCATGTTTCGGCATGAATACTTGCCGAAAAACCGGGGTTGTTTCGGCAGATACTCCTGCTGTACGGCAAGGTCATTGCAGAGACACCGGGTGTTATTTAGGCGCGCACCCTCCCGGGGGGGGGGGCGGGGGGGTGAGGGCACTCACATATGAAATGGATATATGGGTGTTTTGGCTCGCCGGCTTCAAACCCAGGGGGCATCGGTGACAGAGGGACTGGTGAGTGGAGACCGCAAATTGCCCCCAAATTGAGGTTTTTTAGGTGACAAATTTCAAAATTTAACCAAAAAATGGGGTCTTTAGGTAAAATTTGCAAAAAAAAAAAATAATAAAAATATAGGTCTTTTGGTAAAAATTTTCAAAATTTCCCCCAACCAATAGGGGGTTTTGGGTGAAAGTGGTAAATTTTTCAAAAAAAATAGGGTCATTGGGTTGTGAGATTTTCAAAAAACTATGGGGTCTTTGGGTGACAGTGCCTGGAAAGGGGGGCGGGGGGTCGTAACAGCCTTTACAGACATAACTCCAAAGTGGGAGTGTCCCCGGGTGCACCCTACATCATGATACGCATGCGTCTATTTACAAAATATCTTCCTACGGCGGTCCGGTAGTATATCCTGTTTCTAAAATTTAAAAAAAACGTTGCGTCCGTCGTATCGGAAATTGAAACCAGCGTTGAAAATTCTCAAGACTGGAATAATACCGAAAGGATGGTGGGAAAAAGGGATGCGGGCATGCGTAGCGAAGTGTTGTAAACTTTTCCGTGTTTGCGAGCCACCGACGTACCGACAAAAACGTTCAAGTTCTCGCTCGGTTCTCGAGGTTCAGAACCCAAGTACGAGACATAAAACAAAAACATAGTAACGGACCCTCGGATTCAAAAATCTCCATAGAAACACTCGTTTTCCGGAGATATTTGGATTTAGTTTCATTTGCATGGCATTCGCTATGACGGAATGCTAAAACGTTATCTCTCGCTTCAGTACTAATTTGAGATAATATCTTTCGCAGTCTGTGACACAGACACACACTTTCCGGGGCCGCCGGTAAACCCGTAATATCCTCCCATAGACTTTGATAGAAAATTCACGTTTATCTTGGGCTGTATCTCGAGTTAACTTGCGTTTCAGAAAATGAGAGTTGCAGAGTTGTTCGCAAGACTACTTAAAAAAAAATATCCAAATCTTAAAAGAATTTTGTTTAAAAAAAAAAAAAAAAAAAAAAAAAAAAATGCAAGATTTTATTTTTTTTATTTTTTTTACGTTTTTCTTTTTTTTGTGTATATTATTTTTACTTCTCAGTTTAGGTAGAGTATTAAAATTCAGCAGGAGTATGTCTAAATTTTCTTTTAAAGGATTTTGTGTTGTATCATGCTCAAAAACAGAAATAATAAGTCAAATAGCTCAATGTAGTTATCTTACAATCTTAGGATTAAAATCCAATGGTAATTGTGTTTGCTGGCCTAGGGTCTAGGATAGCGTGTCTATTTGAAAAGGTATGGTCTGGATGGGTATCCATTACTTTCTGGTCTCATATTGGGTACCATTTCATTCGATTCTGGTTCTCATATTGGGTCACCGCCAGAACCCTTGTAACTCGGGTGACTACCTGGACTCGGGTGCAGCGACCGTACGAGACAGCACAGACCAGTTTGTACACAAAAAATCTGTTCGCCTGAGTAGGTGAAGTGTTTGTCAGGTGGAATATCTCTTAGTTCCTGAAGAAGATTTGTGAATGCAGGTCACAATCTACTTCAGCTCTTGAGGCAAATGTAAAAGTCTTCCGACTTTTGAAAATCAGTTTATACAAGGCCTGTCCATGTGATCCCCAAATATTTTGGAACGATCTGATGATATTGTGTATAATATGTGTTGCATAGTTTCGCTGGCGTTTGTGTTTTCTTGTATGGCACTTTGGATTTGTATGCACTGGGATTCTATATAGCCGTATCAGATTATTTTTTTATATTTCGAATATTTTTCCCTTTTTTATTACCATCAATTGGAACCAATGAAAAATCCATCCAAGCAAGTCTATCTTAGACTTCATTCATGCTTTTCCCAAGCAAGCGCATTGCTTAGCCAGCCAACAGAAATAAGCTTTCGCAACGCGTTTCTTCCTGAGAAACCGTTGTTTCTCGGAGCAACGCGTTGTTTTCGAAAGCAACGCGTTGTCGCAATACATACTGACATCAATTGCTTCCATACCGGACAATAAACATTCACATGCGCTAGCATTGGTGTGGCAGAGACATGAGAGTCTTCGGAAGTTTGGTAGAGGCTCATAAAATGTATAATCCGTGTTTGAAAATTTCAGTCTCAGATTTAAATTTCAATTTTTTTTCATTATACTTATTATTTAGAATGGGTGTACTTTATATTGTCAGTTCAATTAAACTTGTGGATCTCTTTTTATCCCCTGGGCTGAAAAGCAGTAGGGGCGATATTGCGATAGCGCGCATGTGCCGTATGTGTGTGTGTGTTCCAATTAGGTTAGGTTTTGGTTGAGGTTCCCCTTATGTATGTATGTATCTATTATGTGTGGTTCCAGTTTAGGTTGTTTTCGTTTTCAGGTATCGACGAAAGTTGAAGTCCGAAACCCCTATTGCACCTTAGCCCCAAGTGGTTTAGGTTCAATAGGGGTTCTTTCATTTGTGGAGGGTGTCAAGGTCCCATGGACCAAGGTCAAAGGTCATCTGAGGTCATGTTTCCAGACTGCCATCTTCCAGGGTGATGACGCAATTTTACTTGCTGCTTTTTGTTGCAAAGCTAGTGCACAAAATGTCCTGCGAATAAAACCTACTGTGTTTTTGATTGTGATTTCAGTTTATTTATATTTGGCCATTGTATTTGGCCATGGGGTAGCGGTTCATAATGCTCTCAAATTAGAGGCATATTATCGTTTCGTCTCTAAATTTCAAACGTCTCGCACCATTTGAACTTCGTAACTTAAATTATAGCAAAAATATACATTTTCAGAAAATAAAACAAGCCTAATCTCTTCAGAAAATTGTACAGGGCATGTCAAATATAAAACACCGCCTTGACATCTGACAAAAAAGTTATGTCATGTGTAAAGGGTACTGGCAACAGATACATTTTTTGACACGATGAGCAACAACTACAAATTATACGCTTAAAATACACACAAATTGTAATGGTATTTAAAGGTTGTAATTATCACTTCAACCTACATAAACAGTTTATTTAGCGAACTAATGAAGTTAATTCTTAGAAAAGACATAAACGAAACTCTTAAACACATGTTTGTATTCTGACACATCTGCAGTTGAGGTCATTTTGTGTTAAGAGAAATGTCGCATTCTATCTTCGATCAAAATGATATGGATGAACAATCTTCTAAATTTCAAAAATGTAAATTAATACAAATTAAAAGTGTTCAATATTTTAAGCTATAACAAGGTTCTAACTGACATTTTGCAATTTTTGCAGATAATGATGTTGTAAGATTTCAATACTACAAGCTGTAAAATGAATTTAAATCAAATTATAATTTGCTATATTTCATGCTTTCTTTGACATCTCAAATTGATTATTTTCAGTAAAATTCCCTTTTTTCTAGAAAAGGCCAATATCTCAAAATACCAAAATGGCAGTTAGAATCTTGTAATTCCAAGGTTAAAATTTAGCATTAAGTGTGCAATAGTATCCATTAAAACAATTAAGTATGAATGGGAACTTATTTTTAATAATAAAAATGTTTTTAAAAGCTAAAATTCTTTCATTAAAATGAATACGGATCTTTTAAGGCTCCCAGTTTACATCTCAACAATAAATCCATCATGATACACCATGATAAATTAGGCATTGATAAAATATTTATTATTTATAACTAGTTATTTTTTGAGTAAATACAATTTTATGATTTCCTTATCATTAAACATTGAAGAGAGAAAAATGTACAAAAGGAATATTACAGTCAAGCTTGCTGCAGATCAACTTTCAATACCATGTTCCCCGTTACTTCATCCTGATTCACTAATTAATTAAGCACTAATAAAGGGAAATGTATCAGATTCAGTAAAGTATCTAATCCATTGATTTTATTTGCTTAATGATATAATTTTGAACAGAAATTTAACAGAACATTGGTTTTGGTGTCAAATCAGAGCTAATAGTTTTGGATTATACAAGGTGCTACTTACAAAGTGTTTGAGAACACTAAGTTTAGTAATAACAAGAAAGTACCGTTTCTGTGTAGGTATCTTTGTTTTGTTTTTTTCCATATGTTTGCAAAAAGCCAAAGGCGATAACAAATTTTAACTTTGAAAGTTATGGGTCCCAAAGCTTATTGTTTTCAAGGTCAACACCAATCATTGGGGGATTCCCCGCAAGATCCCAACACCATTTGCCTTCCCTGGATGTGATATGCTTGGTCGATAATTCAACAATACTCTATTCACCGCATTTGGTATTCTGCATTCACTTTCTACCGTACCACCCAAAGTACAACACCACACGGAAACAGTATGTTCGGTTGGGGTGACTTCCCTATAAGTCACCCTTTTGGATCATCGTATTTGAATCGACGTATTGTTTGATGGACCCCTGACAGAAATGATAACACGGTAGCCAGCTTAATGGAGAACTCAAATTGGCATTGTTAAAATGCATCTTCCATCAATGACAATATTGCATTTGGTTTATTTTTAATGGTTTTCAATAAGGATGGGTTTTGATTGTATTTTTTATGCGGTATTATGTATTTTAAAGCTTCCACGATCGATGGCTAATACCTCGTCTCCACAACCCACGTGGTTTCATCGTGTATCTAGAAAGCTACCTTTTTTCATTTACCCTGTGACATCTTAGGGCTTAAGGATATTTGTTGGATGTTATGGACGGAAATGTGCCCCTTTATGGTCAACCAATAATGAGAGTACTCTATGGGGCTTACAAAATCACGTGTTTAGCTCTCATATCAAAACGGATTGAAATATCGGTGCGAAACGTTATAGATCATGGTGTTTTGGGTCATTCAATCAAGATTAAAACTTCTCCATTAAAAACACAGCACAGATATAAAATACATCCATTCCTACATGATGCAGCTTCAATGCTCCTACCAAATGTTTAGAAACATCTAACCTAACGATCTACCAATGACTGCTATTTTTTGTTTTTTTTGTCTAAAATGAGTAATAATGGTTCTAATGGTTCCAATTTTTGCAACAACACGCCCTAAGGGTGAGGGGTGGTTACTACCCCATTCGATGTTCCTTATTAAACATCCGATTCCTATAAATTTGGTTACACAGGACTTCCACTGGTCAGACAAACATTCCCATTGCGAGGTTGAGGAAAATATGAAAATGCTGGATATACATATATATGAGGAACATTGACATTTTGTAGTTTTACTGACTCAAAACACTATCTTAGCACTAATTTAAAAAAACCGCTATGTGTATATAAAACTGGTTATTTTCTGTAATGCAGAGCCCAAAAACCACATGATAATAGGATATTCCTAACTTTTTCGTGATACATTTAATTGTCTCCCTAACGTATTCATGAGTACATAACAAAGATCAGTGTCTCCCAAAGGTAGGATATAGTGATATATATTTATATATATATAATCATTTTATATAATCATTTTGCAATGGCCCCCTATTTCTCCATATTTTGCACCGTTGTATTGGAAAAGTAAAGACGCCTGTAAGTAATCGTCATTTGTCAGAAATGACGATTTTTATGCATTGTTTACTAATAAAAGTCCATTTGTAAACAAAACAGTCGTAAATGGCATCGTCAAGACCGCTTTAAAGTGCTACTGTTTGTGTTTCATAAAGAACGGTAATTATTGATATGACCTAACACTAGCAATATAGAGACAAAATGGGCATTTTGAATTTGGAAAAAAATGACTTTAACACTTTAGTACATGTAGCCCCAGGATTTGTTTTTTTGCGCGACATGTTTTGTCGCTAAATATTATGTGTAAAAGTAATATTGGTCGACCAAAATGGGGCATATTTTCGCTCATAACATCCAAAACAAACATCCTTAAGCCCTAAGATTTCACAGGGTAAATGAGAAAAATAGTAGCTTTCTTCTGATACCAACATTTTTAACCACTTCCGGTAAAATCTTGGGTCCCTGGGGACGAGGCTATTAGCGATCGGGACATGGACCTTTAATAATGTAGTTTGAATTTAAGGTTCATTAAAAATTCAGTGAGTTGCAGCATTGTTGATTTATCGAACACATTTTGTTGCAACTGAACGCCAATCCAGTTAAGGGCCATTCTTCAAAAAGTAAACCTTTTTGATAAAAATGAAGTTAATATTGAATACCGATTAATTTTTGTTTGAAATACTGCCAAAAGTTTTGCGTGGACAAAATTATATATTTATAGGAAATAGACAAGTAATTAAATGAGTACTTAAATAATCACAGAATTTTACAGTTGAAGTTTGAATTCTAAAAACCCCTTTTTGTCTGAGGTCACAAACGTGACCGAACTCTATTTGCCTCTCATGACAAAATGACCAATTTGGCGAAAATGGAAATATTATTTTTTGGTTAGGTTTGGACTAAAGGTTATTCATTATAGCAAAAGTAATAAAAGATTAGTTATATTGGGAAAACAGCATTGGGTTGAAACTCAAAATTTAGCATTTTTAGGTCACAAACGTGACCGAAGAATGGCCCTTAAAGAATGCAAATTGTATTGCAGTACCGCTAATGCATTGTATTAATGGGGTTTCCCCTTGCAAAGTTCTACAATACCTTACATTCCACAACATATATGCTTGAATAGCAATAAATTCACTTTTCTGGTACCACACCATTCAATAAGAATTTACTTCCTCTTTCATGGAGACTGTTGTGCCAAGGTAATTGATAAAATATCTAAATTAACTCAAGCGTGGTTCCCATTGAAAAAAAAAAATATCATCATATTTTTTACCTATTCGCTCAATATTCACTTTTTTTCTTGCTTGACCTGTTGTGCCGAGATAATCGCCGGGATAATTTATTGATTGTTAAAATAAACCAAGCTGTATTTCCCCTTGAAAATCCCAGCACTCTTACAGTCTACATCTGCAACAAATGCATAAGTCAATAAACGCACAAATCCAGTATACCCTTTCTCATTCACGTGCATTTGTGAAGAAACTTGAGGAATTTATTCGTGTTCTTGAACTAGGCTTCAGTAGAACTTGTAACAGATACGTTACCAATTCAAGCTTTTCAGCGTTTCAACACAAACATAAACGTAACACAATAAGGTATAGACCGTATTCAATATGACGTCAGCCACCAGACATGTTGGTGGACAAGATGCATACATTACAGGACTACAATACATTAAGCTGTCAATCGATCCATGTTTAGCGATTGCACAGGGATCATTGACAGGTGAATGTATTGTAGTCCTGGAATGTATGAATCTTGTCCACCAACATGGTTGGCTATTGAATACGGTGTATAAGTAACTGGCCAAGGTGTTAATCCCATGCCATCACAGAGGTGTTATAGACTGATTTGTTATTCCTGTCAGTAAACGCATATTGTCAATGGTATGATGAATTCATTTGGAGGAGATGTGTTGAGATGTAAACTAAAAAGCCGTATTAACAGCTGAAATGCTCAACTTTGTTCAACAGAATAAAATGCTTGAACCCGTTTTACATGAACTTTTTTTGTATCGAATATGTAAAAAAGTCATACAAGATTCAATTGAATAGATTGTCGTAAAGTCTAAGACACGCTATGGAGTAATTTGTTTGGAGTCAATCAAAGAATGGATAAGTGCCATGGAAATCGAGACTGGTAGCAGGGGACTGTAGTGAAAGAGTGTGCGCTTCCGGATAAAATTGTAATTTTTTGCACACAAGTACTTTAGGCATTGATAATCCATAAAATTGATGGAAGCACTTGCCAACCCCCCTTAATGGACCCCAGCTTGGGTTTCAAATTTATACTGTACAGGGGTCAAAATTTTAAAATGTTCCGATTGTGTTGAAAAGTACACCATGTTGTTTGTCTGGTTACAAGGATTCCAAAAAGGTATAGTTTACAATATCTATGGCTTATAGTTTCGGAGTTATGGGGTAAAAACTGTAAAAATAGTGAACAAGTCAATTTTGTTGTGTATATGGGTAACTATTTTAAATAGTTACCAGATTGTGATTAATCACCTGTCTTATTTTATCCTTTTTAATCTTGCTTTTAGCTATTAAAACATCTCAAACTTGATGCGGTGTGAACCCTGCAGAATGAAAGGTTCTGCTTTACAACGCAGCCTGTACAACTCAAAATCTGAATCCTGGAAGTATGGAGGGGTTGTCGTATCTGTTTTGTTTTTACTTCTAAATGCATGTATGGCAACAGAAGTGCAGCCTGAAACAGACACAGCTCATACTCGAAATAAGAGGCAAGCAATAGGTAGGTTATTATTCCTAAAGCCCATTATATACTTCCAGTCGCAGCGAGCGATTTCTTCTCTTGAGCATGCGTACCATTTGATCTTGGGTCAAATCCGGTATTTTACGCACCCTAATATCATGTCTTAATGTAGTTGTTTTTATCTTTCGCCAGAGTATACACGTAATCCTTGAGAAAAAATAAACAACACAAACATGTACCCCCAGACGGATTCGACTCGAGGGCCTTGTAGTATCTAGATAGTCCGCTTTAAACCACCCAATCCCCGGGGGACGAATTAAAGAGTTTCGCGTAACCTGTACCATCTGACACAACATTTCTTACCTTATGAATTCGGAAACCTTACGGAATAAACATTTGCTTTTATCGCGAAGGTTTTCCGAATTCATAAGTTTGGCAGAAATTTGTGTCAGGTGTGTCAGGTTACGGAACTCCCGAATGTAAGCCTTTCAAAAATGGTACAATCAAAATTATCTTTTTAATCTCAACCTAGGTAGGTGGTTCGAATATCACATAAAAGAACCATGCCCAGGCTTTCCAATACTTTTTTGTTTTCATCTCCTTTGTTTCAACGAGAGATAACTCCCAGTTTTACTTGCGGAACACAAACGAGTTTGTGTCACTTTCTGTTTGATAAGAGTGGTGAGAGAAATAGAGTATACATACGTTATTACCATTTGACTAGATTTGAAATTCAAAGAGGGATTAGATTCATCAAGAAACTTATAAAGGGCAAAAACAGTTCAATGTGGGTGGACATGATTTTCAGAAATTTCTTTTTTCTTTAAAAATAAAGGGTTGGTATCTTGAAAGGGAGACACACTTTAATCCTTGGGTTTTAAACCAGGGTTAGTCCTACAAGAGGGGACCTTTTTTCTTCCAACATACTCTGAAAATGTACTGTATTCCCCAGGTGAGAAATGCCTCATGGATGGCCATTTCGGCCCATCCATGAGGAATTTTCACAACAGTTACATTTAACTTTTCACGTATTTTGAAAGGAAAACGGTCCACTCTTGTAGGACTAACCGTGGGTAACCCAGGACTAAGTTAGTCTCCCTTTCCAGAAACCAAGCCAAAGTGTACAACGTTCACCATACTGTTGTTTTGTTAAAAGAAAATCATGGCCGTACGGCAAACCTCAATTTACTTTGAATAAAGAGTTTTTATGGTCACTTGTCAGTATCATGAAACCAAGTCCTACAACTTTACCTCAACATTATTTGGGGGGGGAGTTAATGCCACAGAATAATTATTTTTAACTATTTCTTTGATTTAGGAGTGATTTTTGTATGCAAGGCGAGTCCTTCGAAATTTGAACGAGAGACTTAGTTTCTCTCCAGGTGACCAGGATGATATGGGAGGAACATGGCCGTGGAGATGGACAGCGCACGTTAGGGTGGAAAAAAGCCATGTGGCGCTATTAGCATACATACATACATCCATACATACAGGCATGCATACCTACAGATAACATACCTACATACATACAATACATACATACATACATACTACATACATACATACCTAGATACATAGGTTAAAAAGGCCGATCCTGAACGCATCCTCCATATAGGGGGGTTAATTTCTGTGGTGTCAAAAAAATTAAGAAAATCATATATTAGGTACATATTCAGACAATAAGTTATCCTGATTAGAAATTTAGCTAATTCAGGTATTTAGAGTATAATTTACTTTGATGTAGTATGATACGAGGGTAAAGTTGTAGGGGTCCTAATGACCCCATTATTAATGAATACAGTGAAAATTGCTTAAAATATACAAAAATACCACAATTAGGAGTCAGTAATTTGTTCAATCCTACATTCGTTTTCAGGGATGGTAGAAGGTCTGGTGGCGGTCTGGTGAGGTAGCAATGCAGTTTTTGGGTGCAAACCATGGGGGGGGGTGTACTTCAATATGCGACTTATTATTGGCCTATACCAGATGGTACGAAAATATGAATTTCAGTGTGGAAGGAAAGTTTGATCTCATGTGGTTTTTATAGAATCTGAAATTTAAGAGTTATTAATATGTTAGGTAAAAAGCCCATATTCCTGAACGCAACCCCCCCACAATTGGGTTAGTTCGGGGGGGGGGGGCAAAAATACTATATGTTACATATGAAGACACATAAATAGAATGACTCGTCTAGTGACCACAATATTTAGCATATTCGGATATTTAAGTATAATGTACTTGATTATGTAATTATACAAAGGCAAGTAATTTGTAGGGGGTCATCCCCCCCCCCATATTAAGAAATACTCTAAAATCCTGAAATAAAACCTACCCCGTTAGGAAAGTAATGTTGTTTCAATCCTGAGCAGTAGTTTCACATTGATAGTATAGTTCTCTGTGGAGGTCTGGTGAGGTGGTAAGAGGGTAAAATACAGTATTTTGGGGTGCAACCCGTGGAGGGGGTACTTGAACGCGATGAGGGGGGGTTATGGGGTGTCAGTTTGATGTCAACATGGAGTTCAATGGAGAGGCATTCGATTATTTCTACATCTAACACTACTTTTCCAGGCTGAAAATGACTAGGTACAGCACCTGGAAGGAAGTTTATGCAATGTGGTTTTTCTAGAACAGAATTTTATAAAGGAATAGAATATGTTAGGTAAAAGCCCGAATCCTGAACACCTCCCTTTATAGGTGGGTTATTTCTGGGTGGTCAAAAATAGAAAAAACACTATATATTGGTACATATGAAACAAAACAGATATACTGACCGTGGTATTGAGCTTAGAAATGCAGTATTGAAGTATAATGTAACGTGATGTAGTAATCTAACGCTGGTAAATAAGTTTAGGGGGTCACTAAATGATCCCTTATTAAGAAATACCTTAACATTGTTTAAATGCAGTATTTTGGGGTTGCAACCCATGGGGGACCTCAATATGCGACTTCTATGTGCCTACCAGATGTTACGAAGAAGGTCATTGAAGCGTTATGTTATATTATGAAAAAAGGAGCGTCATTGGTAGATTGAAG
>JAMKCH010011838.1:0-27673 GCA_023653785.1 Ophioderma brevispina | reverse complement strand
TGCCTAAACCACAGGCAAAAGTATCCTGATTGCAGGACAAGAGCATGCATAAAGGGCAGATTAGCATGGCTATTACTTCCCACTTTCCCTCCCTGATCCCACACTGGCTACATCCCTGTTGATACAAATATTCCTAAATTTCAACAAACTTCTATAAGGTTATGGACAAAAATTATTTCTTACAAGTTAGGTACTCATTCACAGCCATCCCTACCCAAACAGACAGACAGGCACATCAACACTTTGATATCAACACTTTGCACAGGATGAACAACAACTAACAACAAGTTTATGCAAGACTATCATCAATTGACTGTAGATTGTTTCTTCCTTTATTTCCCCCAAAAGTAACACACACATACACCTATCCTCTCAATTTCAATTCAGCATTTACAGCTGACCTCTTTACTATTGATATTTTTTCTTCCAAGCAAATCTTTACACTTTATCCAAGACAGCCAGACTTCCTTGACATCATGCAACCCTTACATTCTAAGAGCCTGAACACATAATAAAATGCCTCACATTGCCAAAAATCTGATTGCCTTAATTCCAATTACAACTCCTCTTATAAACATAAGAAACCGTGTGGATTTTCCGCAATCCACAGCTAAAATCCCTCAGTCCATCACAGACCTGGGATGGCAGGCCGATCATTTCCCAGTACACGATCTTATCAAAAGGTTACATTCTAACACATTCCAGAAATGCTTCACACTGCTCTGAGTCTACCAAGTGATGAGAGGTAAATCTAATTTGAGACTCTAATTTCAACTGTCTTCATTTCTCATCTCCCTAAAGACCACCATTCAGTATACTCTGGTTTCTTCCATATTAAATTATTACCTCATACGCAGCAGCACAGTCAAAATGATTTTTTTAGAAATTGTTACACTGAATGAAGTCTGGCATTTTTCTGGAAAATATAATTTAATTTATGAGTACAATGGTTAACATCTGTCTTTAAAGATTTCTTTACAAGTCAGTTAAAAATAAAGCAAGCAAGTTTATTAAGTTTACTACCTGAAGAGCATTTTTTTTATCTATACAGCCTTATATCTCCCGGACTTGTACACTGCCACCTTTGACAACTCTTTCCACCCATGGATGCCCTTTTTAAAACTTGTCATACCATGAAGATATTGTCTTTCTACCATTTCTATTGAGCTATAAACAGATCTGTTCATGGTCTTGAACAGATAGATTTCTATTTGAGTGCCTAAATGGTGAAGATTATGTTTCTTCAAGTTCAATAACAGCCTACTCCTCATGGAAATATTTACTTTGGCCAATATTGGCCAATTTAGTCTCTTTGAACACTTTTTAGCAATTTTTGTTCACTTTCCTTTGACAGTTTTCAAGAAATTCACCAAATGATCTTTCTACATTTTATAATTGGTTACTACCCCCTCAAAAATAGGACATTCCCCAAACGCATGTGTCGTCTGCGACACGGGGAATGTAAATTCATCGGCATACACCAAGCAATTTTATAATGCTGGCATTTGGGTGTCAGACCCATCTAATGACCTCTAGATGACTTTTGACCCCACTCTTGAGGGGTATACTTGTGTGGAACTTCCCAAGGACCATTACATCCATTGCCAATTAAACTGGTGCCGCAATATGTAGTGTCCAACCAGCAGGCACATGTGGGTCCAGTGGGATATGACACTGGCCGACTCATGATCCCATAAGTTTGTGGGTTCGACCCCCTGTCCAACTGTGTTGTGCACTTGGGCAAGGCAAACTTTACCTTATTCTTCGTTCGACCACACGACGATATTCGGTAGCTGTTATGGGGGATATTACAATCTAAGTGCTGTATAATGCAATGTGCACACACTTTGGCCGGCTGCCCGACCTAGGTGAAGCAAATGATTGTTGACGATTTCCTGAAGGCACTGTAATAATAATAAAATAGGGCAACAGCGCTTTGTATCCCTGTGGAAAATGCGCTATATAAATGTCGGTCTTATATTATTATTTATATATTAATTATGTAAATTTCGGGTTAACATGTTTACCAAAGGCACACACACACCCCACACACAAACATGGTAAGTACAGTAATCCCTGTGTACCCTCTTGCACATAGGATAACGATGGGGGAGTGGTGGCCGACCCCAGAGAGAGCTTGAACGTGATGAAAGCTGAAAATCCTGGTAAATCAGCCTTTTTTTTGCAGCTCACGGGGAAATTGTCATCTCCAACCAGGAAAATCTGCCTTAAAACCACCTCCAACCGGCAAAATCTGCCTCATAACCAGGAGTTTGCCCCAGTCTGACAAGTGACCCCTGTTACGCCCCTGCTCATGCAGAAGACACAAAGATCACCAAAAGGTCTGGTATTCTGTATTCACCAAAAGTTTTACTTTTCCAAAGCGAATGTTTAATTGTATGCCAAAAGGTTAATTTTTTCTTGTACCAATGAAGAGAGTTTCTACAGAATATAATTGTATAATTGACCCTTGTAATCAAAATATCAATATACAGTTTGTACATAAAGTTAAGATGGTACTCCATCCCTTCAAATTTTTGAAATGACATGAAATATTTTAGATTTACAAGCAAGTGATGCGAGCTGTGGAAAAATGAAATTGTCAGTTCAGTTCCACCTTTGGGAAAACCTTCCTGAAATCAATCCTGTCTATGGACCTGTATATGCTGCTCAGGTTTTGAAAACGAGAATCATGGCCAACTAATTTTTCCCTTCCAAAATAAAAAGTGGGGTCTTGGGAACTGAAATAGAAAAAGTATGGTTTTAGGAGCAGAAAGTTAGCTTAATTTAGTGTCAATAAAGCTTAAAAGGCAAAAAAAGTGCACAATGGAGGACAGAATTAGCAAAGATAGCTAAAATGGTATTATGAAGCTTTGAAGCCTGAAAGGGTCTTGAAAATGACACACCTATAACACATGATGACAGTTTTCCTCACTTTAAGGAGGCTGTTAGTCAGGAACTTAGTCAAATGGCAGTTTTAGTTTTTTTCAGGTGTAATGGCGAGTAACATGTTTTCCTTTCCATATATTTTAACAGAATCTATGTATATTATTTTTCTCGTATTTTGTTCATTTTACTTTACTATGTTAAGCAGTTTTTGACCAAAAAACATCACATGGGCTGAATTGAAAAAGGGCGGGTAATTTCGCGTACTACGCAATAGCGTCTTGCTATTCGGCGCGCGCGATGTAATGAGCGGATCAGAAACGCCTTGATGAATCGATTCGATATGAAGCATGGTCCATGGTAACTGTAGCAATTGTTAAAATGGTTGCCCCCGTGAGATGCTTTTGCAAACAGAATGGGATTTTAATTTCACGATTGAAGCCTATAAATTGTTTGAAATTTTGCTTTCATAAGGTATCCAGATGATGTAATTTGGAACTGGTGCAGAAGCAGTGTGAAGAATAAGAGGTGAACGCTGTGTTTTGGATAAGGCCATATTTTGTAGCGACGGGCAATTGGACCAAATGGCGATTTTCTCTGTGTTCACTTTCGGCGATTATTCGTGATTTCAGGTTCCAGTTTTCGTCTTACATTTCTGTTTCCATTTTATTTTACTCGAAATCCTTATCAGCAAACAGGTAAAAGAAATGAATGCATGTTATAAGCATATCAAAATCTAGGGATTCGGTATTTTTTAGTTTCATTTTGGTTTTTTAAAAAATTGTGATTTATGTCAACCTTTGCACAATCTTGGCGTTGTTCCAAATTGAAAAACACGCGGGATTTTGGCCGTTTTTGGCAAATTAAATTTGAAATAGGCAGAATTTGAAAAAAAGGGGAAATACGACCCTAGAACTAGGATTCTGGAATACGGAATATACAAACGAACAAGGCACATTTTATAACATTCTATATTTTTTATAGGGAACCCCAAAAAATGGGAAAAATAACTCATGTTTTATTATTTCCAAAAAAAATATATTTTGGCGAAAAAAGTTATTATATATTGGATTCTTGAGTCATTTCCTTCTCAAATATGTATACTTTTTATATGTTGGAACAACAAATCAAGAAGATACGGCAAAAACAGTTCCTTTGAATGCCTGACTTAAAAGCCCACTTAATCGCTCTCAGAAGTCCACCTTAATGTGTTAGACAGAATCAGATAATAAGTGGGCAATAGGCAGGAAGGGTGGTCTCTTGAGAGCCACCTCTCCCTAACCCCCCCCCCCTTTACTATCAATGACACCACACAAACACAGATTTGAAAAAGTGGACTGATGGCTTATGAGGAAATGGGCATATTGCCACTATTTCCAAACCCCCTAGATGACAACTTGCCTGTACACTGCCCTCAGTAGTCTTATAATGCTTATATAACTGTTAAGTATCAATGATACATTGGCCGATGGTTACCAGGGTGTAAATTCTGATATCCATACTCTGTATCTTTTTGGTTGTCAGTTTACAAACATAATGTTCTACTGAACTATGCTATGAGAGATCAGAATAAGACAGCTTGACGCATTCCCCAAACTTTTTTTCCAATGACTTCATGTGCCTTTGCGTGTGTGCTGGTTCAGTCCGTAAGGGATCCATGTAATTTTATCTGACAAATTTAATCTATGCCTGTCTGATAGCTCTGGCATGGGAAGTTTGACATTCATCTAGTATAGGCCTACAATCATGCCTAACTTCTAAGTACAATACCAAGCAAGTATCATTTCAATTGTGGGTTAACTGCTGACTTACTTCTGGAAGGAAATGGAGATAATGGCAATGATATCTAACAAGATGCAGTGTAATCACCAGGTTAAATCAAAAAATAACATACTTTAAAAAAACAAAAAAACTAAAAAATCAATAAAACTCAAAAACTTAAAAAACATTTTGTCCAATCTGGACACTCATCCAGGCATAAACTGTTGCGATTGAAGTGCAACAGATGTTGGACTGCATAATCGGCAACCATTGGTATGTTAGCCAACTTAAGTTCATTAAAAGACTTTCCCAAGACCAGTGACCAATTGAACCAGCTTGTTGCAGTTAGTTATGTTTTAACAAAGATTAAATTGTGTTAGTACGTTAGGCTATGTGTTTCCTGATAATTGGCACCTGTGCCAAAAAATTATTGAATTCCACAGGGGCAGGGCAGATTTCGGGGAGGGGGTTGCCCACCTGCCTGCTTCTGGTTATGCCATTGCTTATATAACAAATAAAAATACACATAAAAAAAGAAGCTGGATTCACAAATGCTTCATGACCACCCAGGAATGCTTTTTCATGAGTCTTTGGCTCTGCTATCATAGTTATGGAGTTAAGGCCATTTGTAGTTGCGAAGAGAACAATTAAATGCCAACAAGGGACAAACTATCAACCTTTGAATCACAGCATACAGAAGCACTATGAGATTGAAACCAGAGTCTATATTTATGGAAATAATTTTTTAAACTAATCTTAAAATATAATTCTAAATTTTGGTCAACATGCATTTTTGATCCAATTGTTTTTTCAGTCTCGCTAAAAATTTTCCTTCATCTAGATCAGCTAATTAGTTAGGCTAATTAGTGACTAGCACTTAGGGAAAGCATCTGCGTTGGAAATTCATTGACTGATTTTAAAAATTATCCATTCACATCAATTGTCATAGACAGGCATGGATGCATGATGTCATGTGGGCCAGAATCTTATACAGCTAGAATACATACAGATTAAGACAAATTTTGTTAAGAAAATTTTGTTTTATTAAATGACAAAAGCAAGAAGAGGCTATTTGAACTAGCAACCTCTGGATTACATTAGTCCAATTCTCTCCCATCTGAGCTCTTCAGTCCTTGTTAAGACAATCCCTATTAACAAATTATTTGCTATGGGGTGCCAGTCAGAAGCGATAACCTTGTAACTGAGAATCCATTTTGATACAAACCTTGAAAGGCAGGGAAGGATCTGGAAAGTGCGGCTTTTTCCCAAAAACACCACGGAATCTACAAAATCCTATAGACCGAGTAAGAAAAATGCAAAAAGAAAAGTCCAGCAGATTGTAGCTTGCATCATCACAACCCAAAGGACATCTTATGGGGCATGGAAAACACGGGGATGGGGCCAGTGACACCAAAGGTAGTGTGTGATATCCCGGTAATAACCAAATTTACCACTAAACGTGCAACGAGAGATTTTCAAGTCATCCATATTGTCTGTGATATGTAGTGATTTCATATAGTTAGTGCTCAATACATTCCCTACCTTTTATTTGCCTAACAAACGCTATAACGTAAAATGATAACAAAAGGTGATTTGTGATTTGTGTATGCTTTATTTCAATGAAAACATAGGCTGAATTCTATTTGCTCCTATACGAATAGAAATTCCAAATTTCTGACCAAAGCACAGTTCTCAGCTTTAATCCTTACAGATGGGATATTTTGATATATAAAACTTACACCAGTGCCAAAATCAGATTTTCACATTTTTTTCGGGAAACCTGTTATTTTAAAATATCTCGTTGCACCTTTAATTCTCTTCCCCCTCCCACTATTCCTCGACTCTCCTGGGACATTGGCTAGACAATAGATTGGGCATTAGATTGAATAATATTGTATGTACCATTAATGACAGAAACACGAGAGCATCAAGGATGGTTATGAGGCTTACTCAGAAGGTGTGGGTGGTGTGCAAGGAGGTGAAAAAACCAATGTAAGTGGACAATCCCAATCCAAGTCTCTTACTGCAATTTTACCACTTTTCAAAAAATACGGAGCGGGAAACGTTTTGTTTTGGGGAAAATTTGCCCTAGATCTAACAAGAAAAATAACGCTACCACCTTTTTTGCGGTGACCGTCAGGTGATGTAGTCTTTTCGAAAGGATGTTGGGATAGGATATCTGCCTATAGCAGTTGAAATTTGTTATTGTAAGGGCCAACAAAAAATCAAGTTGTTCCCAGTAGTAGTCAAAAACCTAAATGTAATGAACTTTTGATTTAATTAAAAAAACTTGAAAAGGGCTTCCCAGAAATTGCTCAAATTGGCTAAATGGCAAGTCAAGCACAGGTCCAATCAACTTGAGTGTCCAAATTATAGTTGAATAAAACAACAAATATGGATTTTGGATCATTGGATATCTTTATAAATTGAACATCTTTCAGCTGTCTTTTGTCTTAAATGCAAATTCCTCGTAAATAAAAAAAACAACAAACTACAGTAAAATGGCTCCAAATAAATGCATGTGGCCTACTACCAGCAACAACTGACCTGCTGATGCCACTATTACATCAACCACTGGCTCCACCAAACAATCACTAACCCATGGGCTCTGTATTCATCAATTACCGGACTACCCCCACATCACCTCAACTCCATCACACCATGGACAGGACTTTGTCCTTGTCAACCACGGATTTCAGTTGCATCAAACAGGGGCAGCAAAACGCTACAAGACTAACTAATATAGGTTAAAAACCTAATTTTGCAACCAATTTATGCTTAAGGTACGTGGGTATTCAGAGGATTAAACAGTAAAATATAGATGACATGAGGATAGGAAGGGCTGTATGGCCCAGGCCAGGGAGATTAGTAAGAGAATTAGTTACAGTACTCTTAAATTGTGTTTTCTCAACTTTATACCAACTTTGAAGAAAGAAATTTCTTCATTGACATCTCCCAAATTTTCAATGCCGAAATTGTAGAAGGTAAAACTACATCTGTGACCTGATTATATATGGTCAGAATGGTCAGACTTATTAAACCCTGATCTATTTTATTAAGGCTGTTAAAATGGCATTTTACATAGACATTCCCCTCCTGTCAGCCACCAACTCAGCAACCAAATCAACCATACATAAGGAACTTTCCCACCGGTCAAAACCAAGTATATTCAATGAGCCCTGTCAAACCCAAAGTATTAAAAAATGTGTCAGTAAAGGATCGCTGCAACTTTGGTCTGTTTTTTTTTAAATTTTGGCTTCTGGCTTTATTATCTCGATCATCGATGATGTGACCCCCGTACCTTGGCGGAGGTGAAAAATTCAAATGAGGGCGCTGGGACTGCTGTTAATCAAGTTTGTTTAATGAGGAGGTCAAGCTGAAATACACTATGTGCATCATACATGAATGAAATTGTATTTAGTGGCAGTTGAGTTGGATTATATGCCGGAGTGTCCTCCAAAATAATACTGTGTGGCACGTTCATTTGATTCTTCATTTTCCCTCTCCGACTGAATTTGCCTAGGTCCAAACTCAGGGGGACAAAAACGTATCAAACGCGAATCGACTATAATTAACCTGTACCGGGGGGTGGGGGGACTGATTGAGGCCAAAAAAAATGGGGGGTCCTCCGAAAACTAGGTGTCGAAAATCCCAGCAGCTACTTTTGAGGGGTTTTGAAAAAATGTGGTAGAATGTGGCTTTGGACATGGAGGAAAGTTAGGGTATCCCTGGAAATGTCCTAAAAGGGGGTCACGGGAACTGAAAAAGAGCCTGAAAATGCGGGGGACTTATAAAGTGGTACATAACCATTATTCTCACAAATGTGAGAACTCCCCCCCCCCAACCTGACATTTAATTGTTTTGCTGTCATTACCACATTTGAAACATTTTTAATTTTTATTTTGTACCAAAATTCTTTTCCATTAACATTAATTTCCAATCACACACCACCAAGCCATGCCCACACACAATACAAACACCAAACACCACACAAATGTACAACACACAAGAGTGCATAAAATAATGAAGTGGCATTCAAAGGAAAAAAAGAATAATTTTTTAATTTTGTCTACAAAGAAACTTTCTAAATTTAATAGGTAACATACTCCATTCACTTACCTATACCTAGTGTAAATTACTAGGGCGCAGCTATATGAATATGAAAGAAACTGCAGAGTGTCAGGGTCACTCTAGCCAAAACATATAAACATCCAGGCCTACACATAGCACATGGGGTTATATCTAATTACTGACCTTTGATGTCCAAAAAATGGTTCCCTGTTTCTTGGTAGATGCCTTACTACAATGCATGCAACGAGTCGCCAGACAACTACGTGAACCAAGAGTATTGACTATGATGTTAGTCTAACAAGAAATGTGTTACAAGGTTACAAGGTAACACTTTCTGTGCGTTTTTGATAGTATGCCCTGTTTTCTTGACGTTTAATGTATTCCAAGGGGGTGAGTGTGTGTTGGGGCCTATACACCTTTGATCAAACTCTCCATATAATGTTTGTTTTCACATACTTGGAGTAATGGGAAATAAAGTTTGATGAACATATGATATATCAGCCAGCACCTCTCTTATAGACTTACTTCGTAAAGCCCAAAACTGACAAGTAAATCAGTGACAAGCATACATTTTAAAACAGTCCCAGGCCCAAAAGTCAGAAATCAGAAATTGGGCTACACACCCCCCGGGGATTGGAGTTGTACAGTTGGGATGTAGCAATGAGGCTGAATATCACTCGCATCTTGATCAAAAAAAATGAAAATATGGGAAAAAAATCATGGTACACGGGTTACGTTCAGGAAAAGGAAGAGGCTGGCACACTCAGAAATAGAGAAATTTCCATGAGGTTCCTTAATGCGGAAACACGCCACCAGTAAAACCTGTTAAAGACCCTGGTTTTGCTATAAGCAGCACCATAATGAAAGACAGCATGGGTGTTTATTAATAGGTAATGGATGAAGTCTAAGACTTGCGAATCCAACTTGTCAGAACTTCAGATGTTCTCACCTAGTACAATTTCTGTGTTGCCCTATTTGCAGTAGAGGGGCAGACTGTGCTTTGTTCTGTAAGGTTTTCTTAAGTTCGGCGGTATCGCCTAACTTAATTGTTCTTACCGTTTTTTCACAGTCGAGGAACTCGACTGTGGCTTTTCTTCGGTACCGGTTCTTTACACAGTCGAGGAACTCGACTTGTTTTTTTCTTCTGATACGGTTTCTTTCTTCTTTCGGTCATCTGCTAATATCTCAGACATGCAAAACATACTATTACTTGACCAAAACGGTGACAACGCAGACAAGTACATACACACAAACTTTTGACAGGACAGATTGGGGTCAAGGTCAATTGTAGGGTCACGGGATTAACAACGTAACCATTCATAAAACTCTAGAAAGCTCAATCTCAACTAATACATGCATCTTGTAGGACTTGATCAACCATACAAAAAGTCAATTACGACGTTGTATATGACAGCATTAATTTAGGGTCACGGTTCAAAATACATCAAATTACGTTAATTTCAAATCACTACTCCCTTTACAGATTAATAAGTATGATCATGTGACTCATATTTGGTATTGTAGTTGACAGCACCATAAAGTATTTAATGAATTTTGATTAAGGTCATCCGGGGTCAAGTAAGGTCAAACTCCTTTACTGTAGTGCAAAAATGAAAAACAAAGGTTTCAAATAGAAATCTTTTTAGCCATCATGTAGACTTGATGAGAGGTCAATTAAAGTCAATCATGGCCCATCACTTAACCATGGTTTAGAGGGTCTCAAAGTTTTTTGTCATAGAAATACGTCAAAATTAACGTTACACTCAAACCACTACTCTTCCTACCAAATTACATGGTATGATCATGTGATCATGTATGTGGTTGTTTAGTTAATCCTACAAAAGTTACTTAATGAAATTTTGATCAAAGGTAATGTGGGTCACTAAGCTCAAACACCTTTACTGTGTATACAATATAACTGACGCAGCTGAAGTTTGACTGAAGTGATCCTTAATTTCTAAACATGTTGAAAATTTTCGAGGTTCAAAGGTCATCAAGAGTCAAAGGGTCAAATTCAAAATGCTCTGACAGAGCGGAAATTGAACAAAATGATCCTTATGCCATTCTAAACAGCTGGAATATTTCGATATTAAAGGTCACTAGGGTCAAGGTCACTACCTCGTCTGTGTTCAGATCTGTCTCCAGATTCTAGTTCTTTCTTCCTTTGGCAAAATTCACAAATGCTACTTCTCCTACATATATTATTGTATGATCACGTGACCCATACATGTGGTGTAGTTGACATCCCTTACAAAAGTTTACTTAATGAAATGCGATCAAATGTCATTTAAAGGGGGCATTTCCGGCCTGAGTTAAAAATATCTTTAAAAAATCTATCTGCAATATGCAAGTAGTACATTGATGCATACTTTGCACAGATGTATGTTATTAAATTCCATCAAGTCAATGGAGGTAATTAAGGGGCAAAGGTCAAATTTTCAAAATGGTCCGATTGAGCTGAAAGTTACTGAAATGATCCTTATGACATTCTAAAATGTTGAAAATATTTTCGAGTCAAAGGTCAAGAGTCAAAAGTTCAAATTTTCAAACTGCTTCCGATTAATCTGAAATTTACGGAATGATCCCGATGACATTTCTAAAACATGTTGACAAAATATTTCGAGGTCAAAGGTCATTAAGGGTCAAAGTCACAAAGTTCCAAATGCTCCGATGAGCTGACATTTGAAAGTATCCTATATATGAAATATGTCTAAAATATTTCCGAGATCAAAGGTTATTAGGGTCAAGGGAATAACTAGAACGTTCAGATCTATTCCTATTTTCTTCTCTATACAGACCTCCTTACAACATGTACTTGGGTGGTCCTAATCTTCAAGGAGAAATAGTGAGGATTGTTCCATAGTAGTTATAAAGGACCAATTGTTTTGTCTCCATGTGTCTAGTCAGCATAACTTGAAATAAAAGATCTGATTGGTTGTTTTGCCTACCTACTATTGTATTGAATGGGCAGGTTCAATGCTTGGAGTAGTAGGGGATTGGTTTTTCGGGGTTTGCTATAAGATGGCAGATACTACCCACACTTATTTACTTGATTGTTTTCATAGCTGGCAATTATCTATTTGATTATTGCCAAATGCTTCTTCTCCTCTGCTACAAATAGCACAGAACAAAGATGTTGTTAGTTGATTTAAAGATATTAGGCCAACATAATTAAATTGTTTGTCTCAAAGATCACCACAAGGTGAAAAAATAAATGCGAAAGTGTTTTTTGTCGTTGTTTTGTTTTACCTCAATTTTTTTATTCCTCAGAACGAGATTTTTTACTGTAAACCAGGGTAAAACCACTATCGCTTGTAGAGAATGTGATAAAAGATTTGCCATTCCTAGCCATGGTTTTGTACTAACCATTTGTTACAGGATTGGTCTTTAGAAGGTATGGGAGGTGGTATGTGATACCATACATTGTATTGTTTATAGAATGATGATCCCATATTGAGCGTACTGGGGGCATCCACTTACTGTCGAATTCGAAGCATCGTCGATTCCAATCATTCAAACCACGCATTGGCAATGGAAAACATGATTTTGACCAGACAGGATTTCGACAGCATATCCTTCAATGATTGGTCCGCTTGTGTTGTGTTAAAAAACCCATCCCTGTTCCTTGGATTCACGCTGATATTTGTATTTTTAAGATCACTGTTGAACAAATCCTGCCAATCACCCTGCACCGCCATATTGATGCATCGAACTCATTCCTTCTCGTCTATTGGGTTGTACTGATCTTTGTGTACGAGCAATGCACAAAGTTACGAAAGAGTGGATTGAGAGCCTTAAGGTCCGTTCATACTTCACTGCTTGCGTGCAGAGAGTGCTGCAATGCAGCCTACACAAAATCGCACTGCAATCACTTGCAGTATTGCAACGCAATGCTAGTACTGGCAAACAAAGTTAAAATTATTTTAAACTGGCGAGGGAGCAAGATGCAGTGGGGTGCAGTCGTTGGTGCAGTATGCCAATTTCCTTGCAATCATCGCAAGTTTACTGCAACGTACTGCAACCGTGACCTGCAGTGACCGGGGTTGAACTGCAGTAAATCGATTAGGAGGGCAGCGGAAGTGACGGAAACGTGCAGGTTTTACTGCACACAGCAAGCAGTGCAGTGGAAAGTATGAACGGACCTTTAGTCTATTGCAACCACACGGGAAAATTGACTTGCAAAGCCGGGTGTTTAATAGTATATTGTCGGTCATCATGAACTTCCGGATTGAACGTAAAAAAAAAACTGAACGAAAATGGAACAAAATAATAAAACAGGACAAAAAATACATATTTCGACAATGGAAATCATAACGCGACATTTTAAAAATGCAACACAGCAGCTTTGAGACAAAACATTTAATTATGTTGGCCTTCTTAAGTAATTTTGAACCTGATTAATTGTTAAAGTGAAAAAAGTGGTACTCTGTGATATATGCAGGATAATAATTCTAATGATGTCTGATTTATGTGTCCATATCATCATTATGACCATCATAGTTATTTGAGATCAGACTCCTATTAACTGCCCAAAAGATGGTGCATAAACCCAAGGAAACATCTTGATAATTTCAATTATGATTAGCAGAGACATATTTCCTGGCTTGCTCTAATTATAAGGCTAACACAGTAATTCAGGCCATGGCATGAGACAAAGAAATTAACAACAGTCGTGACAATTTTAAAACTTCCATCGTCTACCTTAGTCATTCCATCTAGTAAACAAGCAACTCAATGCTCTAATTTATTGGGGGATAGTGGGCCATCTTCATATGTTAAACTGCTTACAAATTGGAGACATGAAGGCTCAGTCATTAGTGCATTCCAATTCAGAATGAGGCCAAACAAAAGAAATTGTTGTGTGCCCTCCGAGTGAAATAAAATGAGAGTCTTTGAATACTTTTTGAAATTATTATTTAGGTAATTAACATCAAAATCTGTGGAAATGTTTACAAAAAAAAGCCTTATTAAGAGGCAAATGTGAGGTTATCTTCCAGTATTATACTTTCTTTTAGGCCCTAAATTGAATTGAAAATGTGAAAAAAAGTTTTAAAATTAAAAAAAAAACTAGGTTAAATAAATTCAACAAATGTTATGCATTCTTTTGTTAGTAAAAGCTTTTTCCCTTTGTTTTCAATTTCTAAATTGGGCAGTCACTGAGAGCCAAAATTTTAGGCTATAGAAGGGATAAAAATGGACTTATTTGTAACTAGAAATGCCAAGTCAGAAGTCAAGAAGAGGGATGACTAACAAATTAATAAAGCAATAAATGTGAACTGAATGAAAACAGGTGAGGTGGTTTGAAGAATCATGCCTTAGTTGTTTTCGAGGGAATTATTTGAATAAGTTGCTAAATGACCTTTGAATGCGAGTTTGCTTAACAAGTAGGAGTAGCACATAAGAGTTTTGTTAAAATGTTTGGCTGATACTTGCTAGCAATTTAAAAACTTTACTTTGGATTAGTTGAGATAAGTGGATATCAGAAGTGGAATGTGCCGAGTTCAGTAATTTAGTTTGCTTGACGACTTCTTATTCAACTTTTTTTCAAAGCTCAGGGCCCTGGGTAAGCAAGATGATCAAATGATAGTGTCATCACTATGGGAATGAAGGAAGGTAAATGAACCTTCTAATGATGAGTAGTGAGGCTAGGCTTAATGCTGGAATTAGTGCCATAAACCTGTGATCAAGCTGACCCTACATGACGTTGACAGATAAGTGCCCTACTCCTGGCAGGCAGGAAATTTTCATCAGATTTATGCAAGGTTGAACTGACTGGTCTCAAAAGTTGTAGCAGTTACAGAGCAATATAGAATATAGGCCTATTACTTAAAAGGGGTAGATCCTAAGTTTAAGGTTGTTAAAAAGTTTAAATGCTCATATCTAAGAACACCCAAATTCACATTCATAACCCCTTCTTTATAAAGTCTACAATTTAAAATCAAGTTGTTTTTTTCAAAGTTCCTGGGCAGTCTACCAGTGTTGAAAATTTTAACGACTTAGTTCTCAGGTAAAAAGGTGAATATTATTAATCTTTCCCTGGAGACAAGCATTGAAAAAAAAACGTGCATTTGGCCAGTTTCGATCCGGCGCCTCCGTATACTAGAACAACGCTCTTCCAATTTTGCTATCAAGCCTGGGTTGGTAGAGGAGCGATAGATATCATCTATATGTGTTAGCTCCGAATGTGTCCATCGTTTTCCAAGGTGATGATAGCATCAGAACGGGTATAGTTACATACTACAATTTAATTGTTTTCAAATGCCTCAATGGACAAGCATTCATTCTAGGTAATACAGAGGCACCGGTTGAATCCGGCCAGTGCGCTTGGGTTTTTTTCTTCTGCCAGGCAGAAGATTAATCCTGAATTTACCAAACCCTCATGCAGTTGTACACAGTTCTTATTGTGTGTATACAGCCCATCCATGGTTTACACTTCTCAGCTGTAACTGATACTGGTGTGAGTTCAAAGAGTCGATCGTTCCATGCATGGCCCATGGTCAGTGATATCATACCCTACTTGCACCACTACGTGCTAGAATGAACATTCCCTGCTTGCACTAAATAGGACTAGTATAACCTAAAGGTAGCTATCAGGGGGGGGTAGGACATGCCAACCGAACAGCAACAGCAAAATCAAAACGGCACAAAACTTACGGGGCTAGTCTGTTTCAAAGACTTAACGGTTAGGAGGGCGCTCTTACGCATATCGAACGGTTACACACAGACTTGACTAAAGGACTAGGCCTGGTCACGGAAATATTTTATCTAAATACCGTTATGGAAATTACACTATTTGCAGCGGGGTTAATCCACTAAACCCTACGGATTTTGAAGTTAAAAGTTTTTCCTTAATTTATCATGATATTTCTAAGATTTCATGTGACAAAAGGCTTTAAAAGATGAGTTTTTTTTAATGTCATGGCGACCGAGGACTGTAATAGTTAAATGCCACCCCCGTAGAAGTTCCCCCAATTACCGTTTGGAAATCCCCCATGCCAAATCGAGCAGCTCGTGTCCTACACCCCCTGGGTAGTAGTAAAACAGTTTTTTCTGATTGGTTGGGTCAGTATGCAAAATTTTGCTTGACAAATAAAACTGTAGAAAAGTGGGATTATAGCCAATTTATATCCAAAATAATACTTCATGTTATAAATATAATAACAATTGTGGTACAGAATTACATTGTTTGTATGTATAATTTTAACACTGATGGCATGGAACTATTTCATTAAGCAGACCTAAATTTCATGTGTGGTAAACAGGGGCACAACTTTTTTGTTTTTTTTACAGACCAATGTAGACAGATTTACTACACAAATAGTGATTGTCCTTGCACTGGATAAAGAATTCCCTTTAAAAGGGAAGTATGGCAACCTGAAGCTTGGTGTTCATGCAATGCGTTCTACTTCAAAATAATACAAGATGTATCAGAAAAAAAGATTGTCCTTTTGTTTCACAATAACGTGTGATCTTAGGATTGATGCTTGCATAGTATTCATTACAATATAGTGTTACAAAAATAACTAAATTTGTTGTTTCATTTCACAAATTGTGCACTAAAATGCAGAAGGGATTCTCCTTTTTAAGGACTCGTCTTGGAAACACTTGTGTGCACTGGCTTATCTCAAGGGAAAAAGTAATAAAATATTCGGCCCATACCGTTGTTGATCAAGAGGGGCCATGCAAATTGGTATACTTATTTTGAAAACACCAAATGCCCAATTCAACCTCCGTCTTGCAGTTCTGTACCGCTGGAATTTGTACGATAGTAAACTTAGTAACAAGTTTCAATTCAGTGGCACTTTAAAACTTATCAATCTCAAGCCCACCCTGCTGCTGACAAAGCGGTAGATGTCAAATACAGTTTTGTAGGGTAATTGGTATAATGACCAAATACATTGATATATGACCGCTACCTTGATGATGACCCGCTTACTAGCATTGATGGTCAAGCCCAGCTAAACTAATTCTATCTCTTACATTACAGCTGTTGATAATGGTACACGGAAATTTTTACAATTTATCTCATGATGATTATGAACCCTTGAAAGTGCTGTAAAGTTCATGTTACAATTATTTTGATCTTTGTGGGAATTTACATAATAGACAGATGGCTTCACTTTCATATTCACTTATCAAGACTTTATTGAATTGGTTCTTGCTTAATTTTGACTCCTCAAGGTCTCCATAGATGTGGGATCTACACTGGATATTAATCCTCAAAATTAGAACTTGGGAATTTGCCTGAGGATGCACTAAGGGGAAACCCGGCCAAATGATCTCAAGGTGTTGTCCCCTGATCCATCTCTCATCTCATGGGATTTCTGCATTGAAACCTCTCACAATCCTTAATCCTGGGTACTACTGACCAATTTGATTGACTAATTCATTATAACGCCCTATTAATAACCAATCAGAGACATGGTATTAGCCATAAGCTTAAAGGTGCATAAAGATATAAAGGTCAGAGGTAAATCATCTTATATCAAATAAGAAACTATCAGAGATACGTACGGAAGGTGGCAGGACCTAAGACAAGTGAACATGCCACTTTGAAAACACTACCTGGAAGGTTTGCGGTAAACTGTGACTTACGTCATCATCATTCTCGGTGTTCTATTGTTAATATATTATAAACATTTCTGTGTCAATTCGTGACTTTCACTTGGAGGTAACCTGGCCCTTATCTACGACCATTGAGGGAAAGCGGCTAAGGATGTCCTAAATGTAGCAAACCCGTGAAGGATTCAGCCTGCCTGTAGGACACTGCTTAAAGTAGGTTAGAGTTCACAAGGTCATCTTTCACTGATAGGAAAAACTGGTTCATCTCAAAATTAATCTGATAAGATTTGGTGTCTTGTACATCAACATATGAGATCAGATGGGATGTGAAACCCATCTGGAGTGTAATGATGTTTCAAACTTTGAGGGATAGATAATAGGAACAGAGTCCCAAGGCGGATTGCATTTTTTATTTTGATTTACTGTAGAGTAATAACAACCTAACTTGCCGGAGGAAGGTAAACAATGCACTTAATAACAATGAAATAAACTTAACACACTGCTCACTATATCAACCCGTCCCAAAACTTGGTTAAGTTCTCTGCAAGTTGGGTAGTTCCTCCATTTTGTGATTAGCATTGTACATAATCTGAAATCAGCTTGAAATTTTGACAATTAGGCAAGGTGGTAGTTTCACTCAGCATGCAAACTGCACAAATTGGAAGCCTTCATTTCATGCCTGAGCAGAAGTTCATGAATAATGTCACATTCAAGTTGTAGTTATGGATTCTGCACTAAATTCATTACATATATGTCCCTGATATATGATGAAACCACAAGGATTGCCATGTAGTCTAAAAATAAAAAAATTTGCCGACTACACAATGAAATACTTTTGACGCGTCATTACCTTGAATTCTTTCACTTCCAATCTTCATAATTTCATGAGACATTCTCGTTTAATTGTCTAATATACTGCCAGAAGGAAACCCAACATTTTATGTTTTCCTTCTCCATCATGAATATGGTTCAGCCAAAAAGTCGGGTAATTGGTAATAACATTAGGACGCTAACAAACAGCCTAAGGAAATGTCAAAACGTCAGTGTTTAAAGGAATGTGTGCATGTCTGTGGCGTGACAGGAGGTAGTGAAAGACTCTGGGGCCTATTAGTAGATTGAGTCTTTGATAACTAATGATTTCTGCTTCATAAAAGTCACACATTGGCGCTATTACCATTTTCTTGGGCAGGTCTATCTTCAATATATTCTAAAATTGATAAAAGGAAAATCTGATAAAGTTGTCAATTAGCTGACTTTTTAATAAAAAAAAAGGACTGAAGCAGGAGATGCAAAATGAGAATATTTTGATGATATATTTTTAAAGATGGGAACATATACACTTTACTGTTTTTAAACTCATAAACAACTTGCACAAGGCATTTTGATATTTAATTGTGGAACAAGGTTCATTAATAAAATTGCTCAGGCAATTTGACCATCATACTGCATCAAGGATATTATGTACTTAACCCTAACTCATTAAGTACAATGATCTATATGGTGTAGCGATGATTGTGATAAAGTCTAGGTAAATATAGATATGCTCCGGGATATGCTGGATATACTAAACAATTTAACATATATACTTTGCAACTGTTTTAAAAATTACTCAGTGCTGACTTCAGATAACAAAGTGCAGTTGTTGTTGTGTAGGATATCAATAATATGCCAAATGGGTTTTTACTGACCAATGCTCAGCCATGCTAACACTCCTTCAAGTAATTTTCAAAGAGGTTCAAGTTCGAAAAATTATTGTTTAACCAGTGCAGTGGGGTCCGGGTATGCCAGCAGCCCCAGGATGCAAGAAAATATGGAAAGGAAGCACAAAATAGGAAGGGAAAAGGAAGGAAGAGAAAAGGAAGAAAGAGGGAAAGAGGAAGAAGAAAAGGAAAGAGAAGAGGGAAAAAAGGAGAGAAAGGGGGGAAAAGAGAAGAGAGAGATAGAAAGAAAAGAGGGAAGAGAAAGGGTAGGGTAGGTGAAAAACAAGCGGTTCTCCAACCACAAGTGTCGCGCTTGCCGCCAATCCAACATTTCTTCACTCCTCCTATTTTATAACTTGACTCAGATGACTTTGACATTTAGAGTGACCCTGGGCCTTATTATCATATGAAGGTTCCCATGTTACATGTATGGCTTAAGTTTGGTGTAATTGGATTTCAGCTTTAAATTATGTCACTTATTAGTTGCAGTCCATTTTAAAGCTTGACATTTCTATGGACTTTAACCTTGATATGTGACTCTTAACCTCATTATATGAAGGCTTATCGAGGGCATAGAGGACCCCAATTCTGTAGCAGCAATTGGACTCTTATTCTAGAATGAAGCCAATTTGATGTTTGCAGCCATTATAATATAATCTTTGACCTTGGTATGGACCCTTGACTCATTATTCAATGCTGGTCCCAAGGGGCCATCTATGACCCAAATTTATTAGTAATTGGACTTTTCTTAAATGTTTTCAGAAACTTAACCCTTGATAACGGACACACAGGCAAACGGAGGACACCGAGGCACACAGCCAGACAGAATTGGGACGGTTGATTGCTTTAGGAGGAAGAAAAAAGTATTACCACCGACTGGTAAGGTGAGTCACATGACATCTTAACAACCACTGGATGTCTTTGTCAAGAACATTTTAAAACCGCTGACCTTAGACTCGCTTGTATCCATCTTTTAATGCATTTTTCATGACTGTTCTGAATGTTTTGAAACTGGAAATGCATGATTTTTTTTAAACATAACCATTTGAATGAGGATTAATCACCCACTCAGCACATTATACAATACATAGTCCAATTTGGGATACAGGCTTACCAAAGTAGATGAATGAGTAGTTCATAAGATTTTAAAGAGGCAATTCAGCAGTGTACTTCTTAATTTGAAGGAGTGAGTATATACACGAACGGTCGTGTAGCCAACCTCGAAGCACGACGGTCGTGCAGCCAAAAACTCAAAACGGTATATAACGACCGTTGTAGAAATTGCGCTATCCTAACAGTTTCGGTCTTTCTCCTATAGAACCTCGATATTTTCGGCCACGTCCGTCGTTACGATCCGCCACTTTTTGTTTTAAAATGTCGCCATTTTCGTCTGATTTTTCTGAAAATGAGAGATCCAAACTTTAGGGCGCCGGTCCTGAAACGGAACCTGGCCCCAGTCTGAAGTTTTGTCATTAGCCGAAACTATATTCTGATTTTTTAGTCAGTCAGTAACGCCTATTGTCGATGGTACTGAGTTATTTGGAGGGGGATGTGTTGAGATAAAAACTAAAAAGTCGTATTATGCTCAACTTTGTTCAACAGAATGGGCTTTACCCCATTTTACATGAACATGTTTTGTATGAATATGTAAAGGCTTCATAACAGATTCAATTGAATAGATTCAATTGAATAGATTGTCGTATAAGTGTCCGACACCCTATCGATTCCTTCGTTTTGCCGTCACTCAACAGAACGGATATCAGTTTCAGGGCGACATCGAGATGCAGTGAGGGAACAGGATTAGGCCACGTCAATATTGTAGTTTGTTTGAGTGCACTTAAAAAAAAATACTATACCTAGTCAATTGTTACAGTAAAATCCTGGCAGCAATCTGCCACACAATTCCTAAAATTTACAGTCATAATGCCTACTGTAAAATTTAATTTTATCAAAAACAACAAACATATATGGCCTATTTGGGAGTTTACAGAGTTGTGAATGTGTGGAGATAAAAACACTGCCTAACACCCTAACTTAGTAGGCCGATCCACATTTTTTTACAGTGCAAACTGTAAATTTAACAGTTTGTTTGTAAATGTATTACTCAACTGTAAAATATACAGTAAATTTGAATTACAACCCTGTCGAAAGGGCATCTTGTTACGGAGTTTTGGGCAGAATTGGCTGCCAGGATTTTCCTGTAGGATTTACAATGGTAAATTGAAACTTCATAGTGTGTTTAATGATGTTGTTACTCATTAAATTTTCAACTAAAGCTTCACTTTTAGATTTGGTCATTATAGGCCTGAAATTGGACATAAAATCTACAGTATTTTCTGTATTTCCAAATTACAGCCAAACACCTGTAGTTTTGGGAGTTTTTACAGTATTTCCTGTAATTGCACTGAATTTTTTACCAGTGTGACAAGAAACTCTAAGCTACTTTTTAATGATTGGACCAAACTGTCTAATATTATTTCTGAACAAGATGAATAACTTTAAAAAAACGTATCATATTTTCTAGTATTCCTTAGTGCCGTAAAGAACTTTCAATTGGTGAGTAAGATATTATTGATACATTTTCTCATGTTTGATGCTTCGAATTGTCAAGTTTGGTTTTATTCAGTGCATTTGCCTTGTATTTTTTCTCTCTTGAAAAAGGGATCATTTTTTTTAATTCTGGCATTAATCTTATCCGGTATGTGACCGCGAGTCTATTATAGTGATTGTGTAAATATACACTCTCAGAACAAATGGATCGCGACAAACTTTTAATGACTGACAGGATAAAAAATCTTATCATAAGCCTTACTTTATTTACATATTTAGATCCTATCTTGGGTCGAAGAAATAACAGCAAACCATGGAAAAAAGGATTGTTTTTTTTTCTTACCCTGATTGTGACTGTAACGTGTTTGGCTTCTCATTAACGCAGGTAAAAATCACCAAATAATATTGTTCGGAACTTGTCACGTAAGCACAGCATATCATAAGGTCTATTAATGACACTAAAATACTTGTTTAGGGTATTTTAGCTGTTTTTAATCGGTAAAAATATGTGTTTATGTGCATTTTGAAATCCATGTTCATGCATCATATCCACTTTTGAATACAATGCCCCCCCCCCCCGGGGGCTGGGCCTTAAATTATTTTTGAGAGGGCCCTCCCCCTTTAAAATTACAGGTAACCCCTGTATGGTGGCTCGATTTGAGAAATCCAGTTTTTTTTTAAGCTCTTCCCACCCCCAAACATTTCGGATGTCATTTCGAATGTCAAAAATAATACTTAAAGAAGGTAAAATAGTAACAAGGAGGGGTGGCCAACAATTCAATTTAGATGGCAAATCATGACAAGATTTTCAGGTATCCTTAACTCCCACCCCGGGCTCCCACCTCCCTTCCCTGGACGGCCCCTTTAGGCCTAACATCAAAATAGTCCCGGGAGGGGCGAAATCATTAGTAGGGGCGAAACATTAATTAACATACAAACAAAAAACTTAAAAAAAAAAAATTTTATACAATTTATTGCTTAAACCCACTGTTTTCCAAATTTTGAAACTTCGGGGGGGGGGGGCAGCCACCCCCTGGCGCCACCCAGCTCCCACCAACACACGCCCACATTTTTGAGTGGTGAATTCCAAACATTTCCCGCTCTCGGATGCTCAGTTTTAGGCAATTTATCAGTTCCCCACTCACCTCTAGCTCGTCTTGTCCTTGTTGTTTTTTTAGGGATGCAAAAGCCGAACACGAGGTATATGAGGACCCAACTCCCGCCCGACCTTAGGAAGCACTTAAAATTTGTATTTTTTGACTACCCATAGCCTATTAAACTTCAACCGTCATGCTTTGCAAACAACCTCTGTATATACCGCGCTGGTTTATACGTGACGACCGTCGGGTATATACGGCCGCCCTGGAAACCGCCGTAACGACCGTCGTATATACCGATTTGCTAGTTAGGTACACTAACCGTGACGGTCGGTATGTACCTATTTGCTAGTTGGGTACACGACCGTCGTGTATATACCGGTTGCCTAATTTGCAACCAAACAATCCAACTTACCTAGAATCACTTAGACAAGGCCTCTTAATTACATCCCATAGCTAATTCATAACTTTGATATATCTTAACTTCCAAAATAATTAGCTTCAGGGATTGTTAAATCTGTAACGGCACCATACAACATCTGATAAAACACTGGTAGAACATGCATGTAGTTATGTTACAAATTGGACCACAGACTTGGTCAGATAAGGCTAGCAAAACAAAAAGTTTGTTTCCCCTAGGCTGTGCAATTTCTGTGTTTTTGATAAAATCTACTCCATTTTGATTTCCAATTTTCATAAATCTTTGTTCTCTTAGGGAATGTCCAAGAGAAACATTTAAAGGTCCAACAGAGGTTTTGGGGCATCCACACATTGTGGGCTCATATGAATTCAAATAGATAAGACCCCCATAGATTTCTTGATTAACCACATATTTGGCTACGAATGCCTTGAAGTGAACACATTTTTGTAGCCAAAGAAATAATTCGCAGCTTAAAGGGGATTTAGCCTCGATTTGCTACTCAGCAACCAAAAAATCATTATATCCATATTTTTGTATTTTTTGTTACTGGCATGGATATGCGAACAAAACCTGCAGTGGTTGGGTTGAAATCCGTGCATTAAAGACACGGCAGTACTTTTTTCTCTGATTCTGGATTTCTATACGTGCATATCAAAATCCGACTGACGAGATCAAAAAAAGCCTTTCCTGGTGAATATCCAGATTTTAAGCATGATCTTTTTGTGCACAGTGCAATATAGTTTGAGCTCCAACACAAACATGTTGATTTTTGTTATCTGTACTTGTTTAAACCACAATCAGCTGTTTTAGTGTAGAATTTTTGAGACCCATCGCTGAATGTCTATTTGCCGGAGATGGTGACAAATTCCCTAAAATACTTCATTTTTTTCACTATTTGGTGGTGGTTTGTTTCTACATTAAAGCATTATATGGAATTGTACCCACTTTATCCCTGATCTATAAGTTTAAAAATGTATTCCACATTTTTGCAATTCTCTCGCCTATCGCTGTAATCAGCTTAATCCTTTCACCCAGGGATATTTTGATCGAAAGCTTTACATTAGTGGCGAAAAATCCAAATTATCACTTTTTAAGGACCACCTGTTATGTGAAATCTTCTTGTTGCACCTTTAAATGCTATTATTTTGTTTAATTAAACCATTTTCAAACCTGGCTATTCTGTCTATTTAAATATTAAGCCGTGGCTTTTGAAAGGGCATCTAAAACAAGGCTTGTTTGCACTCGTTTAAAAGCATTTTTCATGTCGACTCCAAATATGGTCATGGTATTGGAAAAAAAATCAAATTACGATATCTATAGATCTATTAGTACCTGATTAAACCTCATTAAGTCCTTCACCTGAATTGAACCGGGACCTCCATAAGGCATATACCCAACCAATGGTAAATTGTAATCATAATGAAATAAAGTAAATGCATATTTTACACTTAGATTTTAAGGCTTTGGTTATTTTAGGTTTAGGATACCTCAAAAACTAGCTACTTTTTAAAAGTTTAGCATGCAAAGCAAGTTTGTTACTGCACTATGAAATAACAACTACAACTTTTCAAACTAAGGAATTGCGCATTATATGAGCTTAATTGTAAAATTGACATGAAAGATGCATTCAAATAAGTTACTAACATTCTCGGCCTGGACCATTAGCTTCAAATAGACAGCGATCCAGCTCAAAGACAATTAAACTATATCGAAAAGGGCGGTACCAAAAGGAAGGCAGTAAGATCTTTCACTACATGACTGCACATGGGGTATATAACTGACAAACACCTTCATATATTTTGTAACATATTTCCACAACTTCACCTGACAAAACCTTGAATCTCTGTTGCAATTTATGATGTACCATTAGATAATGCCCTACCATGTGCAACGTTATCAATTGTCAACAATCAATGTGGTGATATTAATACAAACCATCCTAGTAAAATGACCTAACTTTATTGAACCTCTCTTAATAAAATAAAAAAAATTCAAAAGATGTAAGCCATCACATTGACCGTGGCCTGATCAGTAATAGCTTCATCCCCAAGACCCCAAACTTTACTGGAATTGGGTCAAATATTTGTTGTCTGAAGAAATCTACTATTCTTCCTCATTAACCGCTGTAAATCTTATAGGGTCGAAAAGATGTTTGGGGGGTGTGGATTTGTAGAGAGAAAAATTGCCCTATTTTTTGTCAACCAATATTAAATTTCACAAATATTCTGATGGGTCTTCTCATATTTTAGCTCTCAAATCAAAACGGTTTGAAATATATTTGTGAAACTTTACAGAGCTGTGGTAGAGGTGTCAAGTTCATTCAATCAAGATTACAATTTAGATCATTAGTCCCACTTACCAACTTCCAAAAAAGCACTAAAATCAGGAATGATTTCTTAAAGACACTACAGTGATTTGCTAAATCAGCAACGAAAAAATCATCAAAAATCAGATTTTTGTCATAGCAACAAGTACAGGTATCCTAACATACCCTAGCAATGATAAGACCAAAGCAAACCTAATAAGGACAGAATCAGAGATTTTAGTCATTACTGTCCGAACGGACACTTACTACAACACGTACTGAATGGAGATCGTCTCTGAACTCAGCCGTTTTCTTCCTTTCTTTCAATTCTACAGCTAGAAAAGGTACCTCTGAGGAATTCTACAGACTTAATCCTTCATTTGAAGCTATTCCTGCAAATTTCAAATATTTTTCAAAGCACTGATGTTCTCATAATTATTCATGATCCGTAAGTTAGAATATTGGTTTAGCTACGGTCAAAATAAGTTCAAAGTTATTTTCTCATCTCGCTAGTGGCCATTTCCTCTGTCCCTCTGTGGCAGTGGGGTGATACCAGCATGAGATTTGTTGGTCACATAGTAAAACTGCTTGGTACTGACTTGAAGCAACGGCGCTTTTGCGCACATGCGGACAAAGATGGCATTTCTTGAGGCGTGCATGCCACAATGCTTGACAACACTTCACAACATAGAGAAATGATATAGTATTTTGTCCTTTCTTCCCAAAAAACTTCCAATGGTCCCTAGACATCTATGGTGTTATTCCTATTATTTTATTTCTCCTTTCAGAGAGAGTCAGATCCAACATGACAACCAAATTTAGATATTTTATCATACTCCAGTGCCACCTAAATCATTCATGAAACAAAATACTAATTTTATCATTGGATGGCCATGTTATGTCTTCATACATCCAACAAAAACTATATTTATGGTGCCACATCAAAAATGGATGGTTGGAGAGAAATGGGTTTTATGGGAAGGTAAATACTGCTGAGATCTTTGAAGGAATAACCTGGATACCCTATTGCAATGGAACATATATGGGCCAGAACCGTTGGATCTATATAGACCCATAATTAAGGTAGCTTTGACAGATTTATTAGTTTCTTATTGGCTGCAAGATGGTGTCTCCCAGTAAATCAAGTCTTCTGAATTCATTATATTTTTATGAGTATTTCCCAATTTCAAAAAATGCCACGGAAAAGGGTTTGGTTGTGGAAAGCACGCTCACACGCTCACAATGTTGTTTTACAACACTGTGATGAAGTGATTAACATTTCTGACCTGGCAGGCAACCCAGTGGCTCGAAAAAGCGGGGAATTGATAAGCTCCCTTCCCGGAAAGTTGGCCATTTGGCACCAGCTGTTTGACCCCATGCAAATACACCCTTTTATTTTCACGAGCAATTTGAAGCAATGGCACAAATTTGAAAAGGATACAAGTATGCAAAGCTCTTACTCAAGAAAATCATTGAAAATCCATTGTTGGATGGAATCTTGCCATATAGGCCGACAAGGTCATAATTTCTGATGTTATAGTCACTCTATACGCCTTATTTCTCTAGAAAGACATGTAAAACTGAGATGTTTTCTATGAAAAATCATATTTAGCCCACAATGAAATTTCCATCAAATTTAACAGGATGTAATTACTGGAATAAATACTACAAGTTAGTTGTCAAAAGTGTATCGCGTGAGTAATTTTTTGTTTTATCTCATGTTGTCATAATAAAGGAGACTTTAAACAGCGTTTTGTTGGAGGAGAAACGAGGCCATTGGAGGGAAAATTTATACCGATACAAGAGATATCGGGAAATCTGTGGGAAAAAAATGCGACTATCTTTCCCAGGAAATTTACATTTTTCAAACCTGCATTCAACCCACAGTCCAAATGAAAGAGGTTAGGGATAATTTAAAACTATTACTATACTCTAACAAACTAAGAAAGAGGTCTAGGCTTGTCCTGCATATAGACCCCATAAGGTCGCTAATGAACCAAAAGTGAGATGTAAGCAAATGTTATGGTCTTTTTGGAACTTTTTCAAGGTCTCAGATTTTTAAGGACATTTTTAGGGTTCCTGTCTCGCGGGTTCTAGCTGATGAACAAAAAAGGTCTAAGTCACATTGTTTCTTTAGAGTGTGACCCACTATCAAGGCAGCAATAAAAATTTTAAAAAGGATATCCATGTCTAGAGGTGGTAAGGTTAAAAAGAAACCAAAACGCAGGTTCAAGGAAGCCTAGGGGCTCGTTATTAATAAACTTTATAAACAATAGAACACAATGATTGTGCAAAAGTTAGTCAGGTTCTATTTGGTTTG